>BLSH010198540.1:682090-709371 GCA_018402905.1 Glandirana rugosa
TTCAAGACGTTACTGGCGGTAAAATAAGAGATCCCGGAAAATTCCTATCCGATACTTACCGTAATTTTCCTTTCCTGATGGACTCCATGGCAGCCGGAGTTCCCACCCTTGGATGTGGAGGAGGAGCTATTTAAAGAACACAGGTGCGGGCCATGAGGCTAAATTTATGGTAATGGGGTCCTATGGGAGTGAGGAGGGCGGAGTAAACCCACACGTAGGCTGCCATGGAGTCCATCAGGAAAGGAAAATTACGGTAAGTATCGGATAGGAATTTTCCGTTTTTCCAACGACAACTTCACTGATTAACCACTTCAAGACTAAGCCTGTTTCTTGGGTTCGGTGTTTACAAGTTAAAATAAGTTTTTTTTGCTATAAAATTACTTAGAACCCCCAAACATTATATATATTTTTTTTCTAACACCCTAGAGAATAAAATGGCGGTCATTGCAGAACTTTATGTCACACTGTATTTGCGCGGCTGTCTTCCAAGCGTGCTTTTTTTGGAATAAATTCATTTTTTTTAGTTAAAAAATAAGAAAACAGTAAAGTTAGGGCAATTTTTTTCCATATTGTGAAAAATAATGTTACGCCGAGTAAATTGATACCCAACATGTCATGCTTCAAAATTGCGTCCGCTCGCGGAATGGCGACAAACTTTGCAACATAAAAATCTCAATTGGTGACATTTAAAAAAATTCTACAAGCTTGCAGTTTTGTGTTACAGAGGAGGTCTTTTGCTAGAATTATTGCTCTCGCTCTAACAATCGCGGCGATACCTCACATGTGTGGTTTGCACACCGTTTTCACATGTGGGCGGGACTTACGTATGCGTTCGCTTCTGCGCGCGAGCTTGCGGGGACGGAGTGCTTTCAATTGTTTTTTTTAATTTATTTTGCTTTTTACTTTTCATTTTTACACTGTTCTTTTAAAAAAAAAAAAATGATCACTTTTATTCCTATTACAAGAAATATAAACATTCCTTGTAATAGAAAATAGCATGACAGGTCCTCTGAAATATGAGATCTGGGGTCAAAAAGTCCTCACATCTCAGATTTACACTAAAATGCAAAAAAAAATAAAAAAAAATTTGAAAAAAATGACAGCCCAAAAAACAAAAACTGGCCCTTTAAGAGTGTTGGGCGGACGTCACTTCTGACGTAATTTCCGCCCCGCCATGTTATGGAGCCGCTCACTCGGCTCACAGACACTGGGGGAGAGAGGATCGGATCATCTCTCCCAGTGGGTCCGGAAAGCGGAGGAGATGACCGGAAAGCGGCAGGGGGGCACCTCTCCCGCCGCTGATAAAAGTGATCTTGTGGCAAATCCGCCGCTAAGACCACTTTTATCTTCTGCAGAACCATCTGCTGAAAAAAACGGTGTCTGAATGGTGCCTGCAGTTCAGATATCACCACTCAAAACCCAAGGACGTCATATGACGTCCGGCGGTACGGAAGTGGTTAGATGAAAATCGCACGATCCGGTATCATATGGGAAAATTTTGCGTTTGTCCGATCAAATATCAGAGGAACGGTCACGATCGGCTCTTGAAAGCTCTGTACTAACGATCCGATTATCGTACGATCGCTTAGAAAGCAGGATTTTTAATACGATTTTCGGATCGTGTGTGCGGGCCATTATTGTTTTAAGCTTCTATTATCATTATTGTTGTTGTTATTGTTTTATTTATTTTTGAAAGCTATTCTTAATAATGTATTTATTTATTTTAGCTTTTCAATATAATATTATTATTACTGTTATTAATAATAATAATAATACGATCTTCAATTACAGCATCCAGCTTCCAGTTCTGGGTTGTCCCTGCCCACCTTGAGCTGTTCCCCATCCTCCTCCTACATTATACATCCAGTGAGCCCACTTATGCCCCCAAGCAGACTCATTGTGCCCATAACTCTACATGAATACAGAATTTACCACTGCCACCTTACACACACCACTGCCACCTTACACTCACCACTGCCACCTTACGCTCACCACTGCCACCTTACGCACACCACTGCCACCTTATGCTCACCAATGCCACCTTACGCTCACCACTGCCACCTCACACTCACCACTGTCACCTTACACTCACCACTGTCACCTTACACTCACCACTGCCACTTTACACTCACCACTGCCACTTTACACTCACCACTGCCACCTTACATTCACCACTGCCGCCTTACACTCACCACTGCCACCTTACACTCACCACTGCCACCTTACACTCACCACTGTCACCTTACACTCACCACTGCCACGTTACACTTACCGTTGCCACATTAGACTTACCACTGTCACCTTACACTTACCACTGTCGCGTCACAATTACCACTGTCATGTTACACTTACCGCTGCCACCTTACACTTACCACTGTCACATTACATTTACCATTGCCACCTTACATTTACCACTGTCACATTACATGAGACTGCCACCTTACACTTACCACTGCTACCTTACACTTACCACTGCCACATTACATTTACCACAACCACCCTACACTTACCACTGTCACGTTACACTTACCGCTGCCACGTTAGACTTACCACTGTCACATTACGCTCACCACTGCCACCTTACACTTACCACTGTCACCTTACAATTACCACTGTCACTTTACACATACCACTGCCACCTTAAACTTACCACTGCCACATTACACTTACCACTGCCACATTACATGAGACTGCCACCTAACACTTACCACTGCCACCTTACACTTACCACTGCCACCTTTTACTTACCGCTGCCACCTTACACTTACCGCTGCCACCTTTCACTTACCGCTGCCACCTTACACTTACCACGGCCACCTTACACACACCACTGCCACATTGCACTTACCACTGCCACGTTACACTTACCACTGCCACGTTAAACTTACTACTGCCACCTTACACTTACCAGTGCCGCCTTACTTACCAAAGCCACCTTACACTTACCAATGGCACTGCCACATTACACTTACCACTGCCGTGTTACACTTACCACTGCCACCTTACACTTACCACTGCCACATTACATGAGACTTCCATGTTACAATAGGAACCCCCCGCATTACAGGAACCAAAATCCATGGCATAAAGACAGCTTAGCAATTACAAGAGAGCTCTGCATGGTACAACGGTCTATGATTTACAGAATGCAATGCTGACAGCTAACAAAAGACTGATTAGCCATGTTATTAGGGTCCTGGAATCTTTACTGACATCCAGTGGTGGTATGATATCAAATCAATCTGCTTATTTATTTCTTTGGTATAACCCCTCTGCTTCCCCCTCCTGTTTAGTGCTAGTTAGTACAGTCCTTGCTAAACCCTCCTTGTTTTTCTGGTTTCATTAGTCGGTATATTTCATTAAGAGACAGGCTGTAGGAAAATGATTGTCTTCTTACACTTCAAAGGACTGGAAAAGCATACTTTGTACTGCACTTATCTGCAGTAAAATTGTGTTGAAACCAATTTCTGTGTCTTATTGAAGAGTTGAAGTGTTCCTAAACCCAGGAGCCTGCAGTCTAGGGTTGCCACCTCATCCCTTTAAACCCGAACACATATGAGTTACAAAGGTCCTGTGGTTGATTAAGGTGGTAATTAAACTCACTTGGTACCTTATCTGCATTAAATTAGCCTCAGAACAACCTGTGCAATTCATATGTGTTAGGGTTTAAAGGGATGAGGTGGCAACCCTACTGCAGTCACTATATCTGGTCTCCTACAGTACACAGAACATGGAAATGCAATTATTTTACTAAAATATAAACTGCTAAATACATTTTCTGACCAGTAATATATAGCAGTCTTGTGACCTCTATCAGTGTATGGTAAAAGCTTGCAGGAGGAGTTTTCATTCTCCTTGGTCTGTCCTATGAGGCTGCAGGACCCCTGACCCTCTGTCTGGACAGTGCTGATTGGCCCTGTGCTGATTACATGCACTCTCCCAAGAAAAAGAAAAACTCTGTAGCAATACACATCAAACTGAGCATGAGTGACTCCAAAAGCTCTGTTCTATCAGGATATGGATTTTGGGACAGTAAAAGAAGGGGAGGATCAGAAAAGACAGGATCAAACAGCCTTTTTACACAATGCAGATGATTAACCCTTTAGGTTCCACAGTGAGTATAACAAGTATGCTGTTCTGCATATACAGACCGATTTGACTGTTGTGAATTTAGTAACACTTTAAGCTGCCTGTGGATTTTGCCAAGTCAGCAAGTGGCCATACGCTCTGAGGGGTGTATGTCATTGCATATAATGGCATTTGAAACAGAGCATACACAGTAACACATGTAAGACTGTCATGTTAGAGATGACATTTGGCACGGCCCAGCCAAGAGGCAGGTAGAAGAGGTGGCCACCTCGGGTGCTTCAGCAAGAGGGGGCTGAAAAAGGGGGGGGGGTACCTGCAATCCACCATGATCACAGCTAGTGGGGGGGGTGCACTTTGGCTCTTTTTCTTTGGGTGATAAAGGACCTCGATCTGGAAATGGTGTCCTATGGCTGAATTCTTCAAACTTTTTTTGCCCCAAATCCCCGTACTGTACTGTCTGTCCTAATGTTGTAAAGTTCTGCGCAAATGTTTGGTGCTATATACATTTTCTATAATAATAATAATAATAATATAATACTGCATACCTGACCTAACCTCCCGGGCCCCCATTACTTTTCTCCAGAAAGTAGTTCTACTTGAACACACTAGGGGGCGCCTGTACTCCATGCAGCTATATTGGAACCTGCAGAATGCCTCATTTTTTGCTAACTGTCAGTGCAGACAAGTTGATGTCACCCCCCCCCCCCCACCTTTTCCATTATATGCACTCACTGCAAAACTGGTGTGATTGAAAATGCAAGGCCTGGATTGCTGTATTTACTCCATCACTTCCAGGCAAGGGATACCATTAATTACACTTTCCTCCCAGCAGAGCGGCCGAGGAAGGAAAGGGTTAAAGGATCGATCGGCTGGGAAGCTATCTCAGGCTGCGGCTGGTGAATCTGCAGTAATGTCAAATTTTGCTGCAAGCAATTCTTCTAACCTGGGCTGGGCTTGGGGGGTGGGGGGGCATAGCCATGAGATGGCGATCGGAGGGCAGGACTCCTATAGATTTTTTTATGCAGTCCTTGTGCTATAAACAGGCACAGGTGTTTCTTTGCCAAATGAGCATGTTTATAAAATAAGTAGATGACATTGTCTGGGGGCCAGGGGCAAATGTACTATCCGTGCAGACTGCATGGCTGCAGAAGAGCCCCATGTGTGGCCCATTTTCTAGTACATATGGGTAAGACAGGTACCAGAACCAGGGGGGGGGGGGTGTAGAAATCCATTGCTGATAATGTCTGCCATTGCTAGATACAGCAAAATGACATTTGGCCCTTTTTGCCCCCTTCCTGTCCGACATCCTTGGATTAACAAATTTTAAATGCCTGAGCACAATTTTGCAACTTTGACACGAGTTAGTAAAACTGTACATATCATCACAACTACTTTGTGTATCCAAGTGGATTATACCGTGTTTTTTTCAGGACACATTGGGCTTTAATTCGGTGGTAAATGGTGGTTATGGATATCTCCTTATTGTTTCTTATTAAAGGAAAACTGGCCCAAAATAGTAAAAAAAAAAAAAAAATCATATTTTTTAAAATTTAGCTGTATATTTCTTGCTATTATCATAATTTACAACCAAAGAAAAACCCAAAATAAATTCTCCTGCTCCTAACGATCGCAGCGATACCACACATGTGTATGTTAGTTGTCGTTTGCACCCGTATTTTTTTTTTACCTGACACACTGACACTAATGTAAAAAATAAATATTAATTCTACCCAAATTATGCTGACCGTGACCTTAGACCCCGAACTTGACCCTAACACTAACCCTGGCAAACCTTGATCTTGTTGTTTTTTTCTTTATTTTGTCTCTGTTCACGTCTGGGCATTTTTGGGCGTTTTTCTGCTCTAAGCCGCAGCTCTAAAAACACCCAACAAGACAAATCCCATTCATTTCAATGGCCCCTGATCACATACAGTATCTCACAAAAGTGAGTACACCCCTCACATTTTTGTAAATATTTTATTCTATCTTTTCATGTGACAACACTGAAGAAATTACACTTTGCTACAATGTAAAGTGTTATCACGCTTCATCGGGGCTGTCTCTTGAACCACAAGTAAGCACACTATGTTTAACATGTATTGATATGAGCAATATGATACCATTTTGTTATAATATACAATGATGTTTATATAATCGCACCCCCAATATGGGGACATCTTCTTACTCTATGTATTCCTTACCTATAGCTTGCAGGAAAAAGGTCCAGAAGAAGCACATTATTGCGAAACGCGTCGACCCTTTTCCATTCCACTGTCTTACATTGGTCCGGTAACATGTATCATCTTCCTGACCTATGTGGCATTGTTTTTCCTGCAGTTTTAATAAGAATTCCCTAAAGGAATTCTTGGTGCTGTATTTTATGTACACTTTTTTATGTATTTATTTGTATGAATTTGTATTTTAAATGATGAAATAAATATATTGATGTTTTAAATCCATCAGTCTCATAAGTGCCGGCAAAATCCAATTTTCTTTCACTATATACGGGTTTCCGTATTTGTGTGTTCCCCTCTATATTCAGGATGGTGGCACAATATGGAATGTTAGTTTCTGAGTCTTTACTACTATTAAATATTACCTCTGATTTTCCCAGGGTGGGAGTATTATATTATTCAAAAAAACTAAGCGCCAAAAGATGTTAGTTATTAAATTTTTCCAAATATTAAAAAAAGTAAAAAAGTGGCAAGTGCTGTGCAACCTTGATTCTCAAATTTATATAGTTCCTTTAGTAAATACAACATATAAAATTCATACATGGACGTGACAAATATATAAATTGCTTGTGAAAAATCATAAAAATAGTGAAAAATTCAAAAGTTCAAAGTTATGAAACAATTAATGTGCCAAAAACATCCCAAATGTCCGTATATTAAATGAATATAATCAGTTCAGTTCAAAGTGTATTCATAAGGCCTCATACACACGGGCGTATCTAAAAAAATAAACAAAACGTCGGGTCCGACGTCAAGGAAAAAAAAGTCAACGTTTTTCGGCGTTATGCATTGGCGTTTTTGAGCGCTAGTGAGCGTCGGCGTCAATAGGCGTTTTTTAAAAAAAATCATCCCTCTGCTATTTTTCAACCTAAAAACGTCGGCGTCAAAAAACGCCGGAAAACGCCGGTACAATATTAGGTGGCGTTTTGTGGCGTCGGCGTCAAAAAACGTCAAAACTTTACAGCCTCAGAACGCGATGGCCATGGGTTCTACTTTCTGCTCACTAACGCCGACGCCACCTACAGCTCAAAAACGCCGACGTTTTTATGGGGCCATTGACTAACATGGAGAGCTGCAAAAAAACGCCAGAAAACGCCGGCGTCAAAAAACGTCCGTGTGTATGAGGCCTTATAGTCCAAACAAGAGACCTTCCACCGTGCTCTATAGTAAAACCAATGTGTTCCTGTTTTCAACAGTATCCAGTGTTCCACCACGTGTGAATGTATATATGTACTCACCAGAGCCCCAGGGACCAAACTTGCCTTACTGCAATCAGATAGTAACAAACTTTTCCACTATTGCCAAATCTCCTGCAGCAGACCTTCTCCCATACGGTTTTTATAATGTGGCATGAAAGAAAAATAACGCCACGATCGTGCAACACCGTTTGATAATATTAAAACCAGCTAAAAACAATCAACAGCTGTTGCTCTTACATTTAAGACTCTGTTTCCACTACTGCGAGTTGGTGTGCGACTTGTCACAATGTGAAGACGCATGACAAATCAAAATCCATGTATTTCAATAGTCCTCGTTCTACTTGGTGCGACTCAAGTCGCAGCGACTCCAAAAAATGGTTTTTGCACTGCTTTGTTCCGGCTTTTGATGCAACTTTGATCCAGAGAGTGTAAAGTTGGATAAAAGCTGCACTGCAATGTCGCACTCTAAATCGCGCGACTTTAGGGTCGCTCTCACCGTTCAGTCGTTCATGCAGGCTGGTCCACGTGCGTTCCACCGCTCCCAAAAGGGATGTCACCAGTTAACCACAGAGTCAGACAGCAAATAGATCTCTATGCATTTCGCCCGTGTATTGGCATCATCAGGATTTAAGCTGCATTAGCTCTAAGACCCCCTTCACACTGAGGCGCTTTCCTAGCGTTTTTGCGCTTACAAAACGCTTCTAAAAAGCTGCCCATTCATTCCAATGTACCTATTCACACTGGGGTGTAGCGCTGGTGCCGCGTTTAAAAAAGTCCTGCAAGCATGATCTTTTGTGCTTATTCTGAGTGCTAAAAATAGGGCATTAAAAACGCCCATATACATTGAAATTAATGTAAAGCGATTTAAAAGCGCGTTAAAAGCGCCAGCAAAATGCCTAGAGGTTGTGGAAAGGTCAAAATACCAGGAAGTAAACCAGATGTCATGTAGAGGGATGTGCTATTTATTTAATGCTAGCGCTTGAAAAGCGATTGAAAAACGCCTGTGCATTAGCGCTAATTATAGCGCTAATGCGAGAAAAGCGCGGCAAAAACGCGGTAATAACGCTTGATGTTTTGCACGCGTTTTTCAAACGCCTCAGTGTGAAAGTAGCCTTAGGCCCCTTTCACATTGGGCGTTATTACAGCATTATAGCGGTAAAACTACCGCTAAAATAACGCTATAAAAAAACTATTCATGCATCTCAATGGATGCTTTCTCACTAAGGCATTGCGCTAGCGCAGCGATGAAGAAAATCATGCAAGCATGATTTTAGAGAAATGTAGGGAGCGCCTCCACCGCCCCTGCCATTGGAATGAATGGGCAGCGCTCCCGTAGCGGCTGTACACCGCTCCGGGAGCGCCGAGCGCCGGGACTTTTAACCCCTGTTTAACCCCTTGTGTGGGGGTTAAAAGTGCCGTGCTGCCGCCCGAATAGAGGCGCCATAACGCTGCTATTACAGCGGTAGATCGCCTCTAAATTAGCGGCAGTTTAACGCTGAAGCTCGGGTGGTCCCAGTGTGAAAGGGGCCTTACTGCACTTGTTTCATAATAAGCGCTGCACTTTTTTTACAAATATACTGTATGTGTGCAGTCGGCAGGTGGGGGGTAAAAGCAAAAATTGCTGAAGTCAGGTGGAAAATTACCGGCCAGACAGCAGCTGCATCCAGTTAGATGCATTTGCTGTTCGGCAGTTGTCAGTACACAATAGCCCAGCAGGGGGATTCGTCCATCCGTGCTGTATAGTGTGGATGGAGGAATCTGTTTTGGTTTAGTTTTTTTTTGTTCAGCCTGCAAATAGATCCATTTATATCCAATCAGGTAAGTCCTTGAAATACATATTTGTTGGCAGATCTAAAGGAGCTGCGTGCTCATTTCCTCAGTTACTGTATGTGGTGCATGGAATTAGAAAAAATAGGTAATGTTTGATTTTCTAGACTCCGGGCACAAATACTGCCATTTAAAAATATTCTTCAATAGTCACAAAGGATATACAGTAAATCCACTTAGTGTGCACCAAATGCATTTGCAAATCCAGATATTACCTTATAAATCCCAAACTCATTTGCTGTATAAATAAAACATGGATTTGGTATTCATTGTGTTTAGCATAAATAAATTTGTGAAGTCCGGTATTAAATGCAACAAATTAAACAGTCCGCAAAATTAAGACTTGTAATCAAGTGAATGAACCTTGCAAAAGTAGCAGTGACATCATCACTGTGTTATACATAGCCTGTGCAGAGAGCAGAGTTGTGGGAGGGGCCCAGCAGGCTCCACCCACTACAGAAGACTACAGGAGGGGCGGAGACAAGACCAGTCCCCCTGCACAAGGAGAGAGAGCAGCAGTGAGCGGTCTTTATTACAGGAAGTCTCACACTGGATTGCAGCACAGATCTGGAAGAAATACACAAAGCTCACGAGATTCAAGGAAGAATTCACATGATGAATGGTTGAAGAAATAAGGCGTATTTGCTTATCTTGGAGTTCGGCTTTAAATATAACAATTGCAATAGGGTATATATAAATGTAAAATGAATAAAGGAAACCTAAATTACTTTATCTATAATTGGAAAACAGTAGAAGATAAATATTTTGTCATAAAAAAGAACAATAGAAAATAAATCTACAAAACTGTTAATTTTATTAAGCAAGGTTCCAGTCACTCTTGGTGATTTAGAATCGCCGCAATTCTAAATCGCATGGCAATCGCTGCAAAACACACCATGTGCGTTTGGGTGGCATTCATTCCTAAATGGCACCCCAAACACGGTTCAATTTTTCTGCAATTGCCGTGCGACAGAATTAGAGTCAAATATATGTTTATTGTCATTTTTATAAGATTTATAAAAACAATTGTTACATATAATCAGAAGGGAGGCCCGATTAGGGCACACATAAAGAAGAAAGCATGGCAAAGAACAACAAGCAGAGGAAGAAATGCGTACATCCGCACAACTGAAATCCAATATCATTTCTCAGTACATGTATAGTCTATCATACCGTTAGCAGTTGCAGGAAGTAATGTTTAGAACTGTATCAACCTCTAGGGTCAGTATGCGGCACAGTTATGGATATAAAATACTTGTTTTAGTGAAGTCTGTGTAGTACAAAGAGGAGAGAGTGCCAATCAGGGACTAGCAGGTGAGATATAGGGAAGGAAAAGAAGAAGGGGGGTAGGAAGGAGAGAGTGGAGAGGTTAAAAGTAGAGGGAGATGGGTAAGTTCAGAGTTACCATGCCAGCGACGGTGCCCGAGTTGGTCATCCTCCAAGTATGCTAGGTCAGCATACGCTTCAAGGAGTCTGAAGAAGAGAATTCCTGCCATACAAGCCAAGTTATTTTAAATTTGTCATATGTGTCATTTTCGAATGCCAACATTTCCTCCATGCGCATGAAGTCGTTCATAGTAGAAACCCAGAGGGAGAGGGGGGGAGACGTGGTCTCCTTCCAGAATAGCGGGATTAATTGTCGTGCTGCTGTGAGAAAAAATCGGAGTAATGTCCTCTTCTGTGAGGACAGTGTCCCCGGTAAGATGGATAATAATGCTATTTCCGGTGAAGGTTTTAGGGAGCCGTTATAAAAAAATATGGAACGCTTCACGAATTTGCATGTCATCCTTGCGCAGGGGCCATGCTAATCTTCTCTGTATCGTTCCAATTTTAGTATATGTCCTGCCGAAGCGAGGACGCCGTGCGACAGAATTAACCTCTTTGCGACCATGCTTTAGCCGAATGACGGCTACAGCACAGTTCCACATTTCCGGGAGGGTGTCCTCCAGTAATTGCGCTTCCCACCGGCAGGGATCTGTGATGGCAGATCATCACAGATCAGGGTAAAGATAAATCACAGCGGCTCTTTACCACGTGATCGCCTGTGTCCAATCAGTGCTGCCAATCGGTGCCCTTCAGTGCTGCCTGTCAGTGCCCATCAGTGTTGCCTGTTAGTGCCCATCAGTGCTGCCTGTCAGTGCCCAACAGCGATGCTTGTCAGCGCCCATTAGTGCTGCCTGTCAGTGCCCATCAGTGATGCCTGTCAGTGCCCAACAGTGATGCTTGTCAGCGCCCATTAGTGCTGCCTGTCAGTGCCCATCAGTGATGCCTGTCAGTGCCCATCAGTGCTGCCTGTAAGTGCCCATCAGTGCTGCCTGTCAGTGCCCAACAGTGATGCTTGTCAGTGGCCATCAGTGATGCCTGTCAGTGCCCATCAGTGATGCTTGTCAGTGCCCATCAGTGATGCTTGTCAGTGCCCATCAGTGATGCCTGTCAGTGCCCAACAGTGCTGCCTGTTAGTGCTCATCAGTGCTGCCTGTCAGTGCTCATCAGTGCTGCCTGTCAGTGCCCAACAGTGATGTTTGTCAGTGCCCATTAGTGCTGCCTGTCAGTGCCCAACAGTGATGCCTGTCAGTGCCCATCAGTGCTGCCTGTCAGTGCAGCCTCATCAGTGCAGCCTGATAAGCACACATTAGAAGAGAAAAATTACTTATTTAAAAAAAACATAACAGAAAGCAAAACTTTTTTTTCCCAAATTTGGGGTCTTTTTTTGTTTTAGCAAAAAAAAAGAAAAACCCCAGTGGCAATTAAATACCCCCAAAAGAAAGCTCTATGTGTCTCAAAAATATGATAAAAATTTCATATGGGCACAGTGTTGCATGACTGCGTAACAAACACACATTAGGCAGTCGATTCAATTGAATGGGCCATCCTATGCAGGGCACGCAGAATCATGTGAGAATGGCGCTTTGAAAATCACGAGATGGAACGCTCATTCCCGCTATGTTTAGTGTGAACGGGGCCTAAAACAAAATGAAACGGTAATATACAAAGTGCAAGAGTCACACCCTATCAGATTTCAGAACGCTGCAAACCCTGCAAAATGATTGGAGGAAAATTGATACGGGTTTCTGCCTTTTTCTTTACCAATAAAGTATTACAGGTGACAACCTCCGTGTCTGCAAACCAATCGATATTTATTGTATATCCAGAGATAGAACCCTACACAAATTCTCTCCTAGGTAATGTTTGAAGTTTGTAAAACATTGTGTAATGCGTAAAACTAGAAATCCACCAAGAGGCTTCCAGCCCCCAGGGATGAGCTACTGCCCATTCAAATGTTTTCTTCAAGCTGAAATCCATGTGGAGGGGGGGGGATCTATTACTCAATAGACATCAAGGATATAAATCCAATTGCTGTTCACCAAATGCCTTTGCAAACCGAGATATTACCTTGTAAAAGTAGCAGTGACATCATCACTGTGTTGTACATAGCCTGTGCAGAGAGCAGAGCTGTAGGAGGGGCCAATCAGGCCCCACCCACTACAGGAGGGGGCGGGGACAAGACCAGTCCCCCTGCACAAGCAGAGAGAGCAGCAGTGAGCGGTCTTTATTACAGGAAGTCTCACACTGGATTACTGCACAGATCTGGAAGAAATACACAAAGCACTGCAAGATTAAGGAAGAATTCAAATGATTAATGGATTTAAACAATAATTTACTTATCCCAGAGTTCAGCTTTAATTTTAATGTTTCCTGGAATGCAGGTTTCAGGACTTCCAACAAGAGACCAATGGGGTTTGCAACAAGAAAATGCTGTTGAAATATGAATGGGAGAAGCTGATTGGCTCTTTTCAGCAGAACAGACAGTAGGCAAAGGCCCATTCAGATCTGTGAGTTTTATTTAACAGAAGTAGAGCACCTCAAAGCATGGTAATGTATTAGGGCTCATTCACACGGGCAGTAAAAATAAGTGGTTAAGCCATGGGTATCCCCCCCCCCCCTTTAACTGCAATGGCAGCCGGGTAGGGTTGAACACATGCAGCAGCAAAAAATGTTCCCCATGTTGCGTTCAGTGGGCAGCTGCCAAACGTGACCCATTCACGTCAATAGGATTGTGCAGCACCTGACGTGGTGCATGATGTTGAGGCACAGTGGTGCAGGCTTTTCAAGGTTTAGGCTCCATTCATACTTGTGCGACTTGTCATGCAACATTGGACATCAAGGTTACATGACAAGCCATTCCCCATGTTTTCCAATGATAACCATTCAGACTTAAAGTTGCAGCGACTTCATATTAGTTCATGCTCTACTTTAATTCGACTTTCATGCAACTTGAGGGCCATAAACTTCAATGTTAACCCTCAGAAGGTGCCTGAAAAAGTCATACCTGAATGCAATATACACAATATACAATGCAACTTGTGTGCAGCAGTTGTCCATTATCACTGGTCAAAGCCAAAGTCGCATCCAAGTTGCACCCACCCAAAGTTGTACTCCACAGTCTGAGCAACTTTGGACTCCTACAGGTGTGAATGGAGCCTAAAATAGGTGGTGGGGAGGGGAGGTAGAATATCCCCTCCTAGCCGCCTGTCAACTGCCCTCTGAAAAGTGGGCAGCAAGGGCTGCTGCAAGCATGACCGATCCCTCACCGACGTCACCGTGCCTTACTAGGCACTTGCATTGGGGGGTGCATTTAGGGTTGCCACCTCATCCCTTTAAAACCGAACACATAGTAATTACACAGGTTGTTCTGTGGCTGATTAAGGTGTTAATTTAAGCTCACCTGCATTAAATTAGCCTCAGAACAACCTGTGTAATTCATATGTGTTTGGGTTTTAAGGGGTGAGGTGGCAACCCTAGGTGCATTGAATGCTGCAAACCGCACGGTGGTACACTGGTTGCTGTCTGGTTCCAGTGACCACACGTCACCGCAATACCTAGACCTGGATGGGCCCTCAGACGGGTTCCTCTCCTCTGCTGCTCCAAGTCGCCTTCCAAGTTTGCAAGTCAAAATTTCTCCATGCAAAACTTATTTGCATCGAAGCTCCCCGGTGCGGCTCGCCTGGTCATTAACCCTTTCTATCACCTCAACCCATTGCAGCCAGAAGTGCCCGACAAAACCATTTTTTTTTTCTGCTCAAATATTACACCCCAGCTGTGTGTATATATGCCCTGTGCGGAGTGTTTGTATAGACCCAGCAATCCTTTGGGGCTTATTTATAAAGCAGGTAATCTGACTTCACTGCAGGTGAATCTTCCTGGTGCATGTGTTGTAAATATCAGTGATGGATTCACCAGCGGTGAATGTTTGGTGAACGACACCTTCATTGGTTTAAATACTTGTCTGCCAAAGTCAGTTTATAAACGGCATGGTAGACAAGGGGTGAATCAAGCTCAGAGCTGCTTCTGCAGCCATAGCCTTGGTATTGGCTTTAAAGAGGTGCTTCAGGTCCCCCCCCCCCAAAAAAAAATTAAGTCAGCAGCCACAAATACTGTAGTGGCTGACTTTTAATACAAGGGCGCTTACCTGTCCAGGGATCCATAGACAGGGCCGTCTTTAATATTGATTGGACCCTGGGCAAACATTTTCCTGCCCCCCCCCCCCCCCATGCAATTTCACTCTCCACCTGCTCTGAGACATACAATAAATAGCAACTAAACTCAAAATCAGTTTACTGAATCAGATCAGACAGTGATTGTGATTGGTTGCCAGAGGTTACAGCATATCATTACCGCTTACTAACTGGTTGCTAGAGGTTACAGCGCACATTACGGCTCACTGATTAGTTGCTAGATGTTACAGCACATGCTTTCTGCTTGTTTGGTTGTGAGAGATTACTGTACATCAATACTGCTAACTGATTGGTTGCTAGAGGTTACTGCACATCATTACTGCCCACAGATTGGTTGCTAGAGGTTACAGCACATCATCTCCTTACTGCCTGCACACCATGGACTGGGGAGCGCAAAATCGCTTTCCTGACACCACAGAAATGTGCTGCCCTTTAGCAGATACACAGCAGTGCCATCAAATATTAATGACACCCTTACGAATCTGCTGACATGTGCTGTGGAATTTCAAGCATGCCTTAGTCTCCCCAGTGGGCAGCATTCAGTATAGATGATGGTGAATATGACCTCAGAGGGGCATGATATACATATGAATGCCACCTTTATTTACATATCAATGCAGCTGACCGCCACTATTTGCATAGGAATGCTGCCACTGTTTACATATCAATGCCGGTTATTTACATGTAAACAAAGGGTCTGCAGGTGAGTCATCTGTACACAACAATAGGGCAGAGTTGGGCAGCTTTAGTAGCAGCACTTAGATATCGGGACACAACACAGGGACAAGGGAATTTAAACCGGGATAGTTGGCAAGTATGAGGCAGCTGCTTTGGGCCCCACAACAATGACAGGGCCCAAGGCAGCTGCCCCTTTTGTCCTACCTTAAAGAAGGCCCTGTCCATAGATGTCATCACCTCAGCCGATTCTTCAATCGACTTCAGGTGCAGGTGGGGGCATCTTAGGTAAAGGGAGCCAGCAGTGAAGCCTTCCGTTTGCACCCACTTCTGGGTTGGTGCAAACGAAAAGTGATCTGGGCTGCTCTAGAGCCGCCTGATCACTTCAATGGGATTCACAAAGTGCACCCCTGCTGGAGGGAAGCAGCTTTCACAGTAAGGCTGGGATCACATATGAATCGCATGCGGCTCACAGCAGGGGTCCGGTGCGTCCTGGTTCAACGTTTCAGGTCCGATTTGAGCCCGAATTTTGGGCTGAATTCCGACCTGAAACTGACCAAAACTCGCACAGCGTTTTTGTGAAAAATGCACCGGACCTGCTGCGGAGATATGTGAACCGGCTCCATAGAGAGACGGTCAAAATCTCCTGCTATTGCGACTTGGATGTGAGGAACCCGCATCCAACCATTAAAATCTTAGTGCCTGTGCACTTCATGGCTGAGCTCACAAAGATCTGACACAGATCAGCCCCCTCGCTTGAGACTTGCTGCAAAGTTGCAATATTGTAGGAGGTGCCGGGGGTGAGGAAACTGAGAAACTGCTTCCTCCTGCCTGCAGCAGACTGATGACATCATCACAGCCGAGGCAGGGTGACTGGACTGGCTTTTTTAATGATAAACGCTGGAGCTTCTCTGATAAAATATACTGTAGATGTATATAGTGACATGTCAGGAATGTATTGAAAATTTACCAATAGGTCCACTTTAATTGCAGATAATTCCTTAAAAGACGACCCTCCACCAGCATCACCTAAAACCTCCTGAAAGCCCCCCCCCCCCTGGCTTTTGGCTGAACATCCGCAGCTTACCTCAGCAGTAGTAAGCAGATCAATTCCTTATCGCCACATTAAGTGCTCGCACATATATAGGAAAATCAATTTATAAAATGACTGGCCTGGCTAGAAATATTGCACAGGTCATCCAATGATAAAATCATGCGGCAGCATCCAGGGACCCCCACCAGGGTGCAGCCAGGGGCCACACATATCCCACATGCTTCTTCTAATCAGACCGGGTTTAAAGGAGACAAGCTGAGAGAAGCCGTTGTCTGCCACTGCTGTTTTCTGTCTGAAAATGCGGCTTGCCTTGCTGTCACGATGATCCGATGACGTTTTGCACTTTCCCCGCAACTCAGAATAAGCTCTAAGGGCTCATTCATACTTGCTGCCCCTCTGAAAAGTGATCAGTGTTGGAACGCTTTTCAGAGGGCCATTGACAAGTGCTGTCTCCTCACTGCCCATTTTTTATCCTGAAAAGCCTGCCCGACCACGCCACAGCCAAGTGCATTACACGTGATTGCAGGAAGGTTTGCAATGTGGCCGCATTCACTTGAATGGGTTGAGATGGGCGCCACTACTTCCCGCCAAACGCGACATGTAGTATAATTTTTGCCGCAGCTGCAAAGCATTGCGATCAAGTCATGTGTACCATTACACTGCCATTGCACCTTAAGAGGGCGCTGAAACCATGGCTCATCCGCCTATTTTTACCGCTCACCATGACTTGCTGCAAAATTACAATATTGCAGTGTGATCACTGAGGAAGAGGAGACTGAGGAAATGCTTTCTCTTGCCTGCAGTAGATGATGACCTCATCTCAGCCTGGGCACAGTCACTGACTGCAGCTCTGGGATGGCTTGTTATGATAAAAAGTGGGGTCGTTCTGTTGCTGTGTACAGGGCTGGTGCAAGGGTTTTTGACACCCTAGGCCAGTGGTTCTCAACTCCGGTCCTCAGGACCCACCAACAGGCCAGATTTTAAGTATTACCTTGGGGAGATGCAGACTAGAATACTGCAATCACTGAGTAGCAAATTATATCACCTGTGATGTATTTCAGTTATCCTGCAAACCTGGCCTGTTAGTGAATCCCGAGGACAGGAGTTGAGAACCACTGCCCTAGGCGAAACCTCATTTTGCCACCCCCTTGGCTCCACCCCTGACTCCACCCTTTTTGCCCAGCCCATGTATACCCCACCTTTTTAGCCTTACCAATGCCCATCAAATGCAGTCTCACCAGCACCCATCAAATGCAGCCAACCAATGCCCATCAAATGCAGACTCACCAGCGCCCATCAAATGCAGCCTCACCAGCGCCCATTAAATACAGCCTACCAGTGCCCATTAAATACAGCTTACCAATGCCCATCAAATGCAGCCTCACCAGTGCCCATTAAATGCAGCCCACAAGTGCCCATTAAATGCAGCTTACCAATGCCCATCAAATGCAGCCTCACCATCATCCATCAAATGCAGCCTACCAATGCCCATCAAATGCAGCCTCACCAGTGCTCATTAAATGCAGCCTATTAGCGCCCATTAAATGCAGCCTACCAGCGCCAATTAAATGCAGCCTACCAATGCCCATCAATTGCAGCCTCACTAGCGCCCTAGGGGGCAGTGCGCTCTAGGCAGCTGCCTAGTCTGCCTAGTGGTAGCACAGGCCCTGATTGTGTATTGTGGCATGTCAGGAATGTATTTATACAGAGCAATGACATCACTAAAAGGTCCACTTGCAGAGAAGAAGAAACTATAATATCCTAAAAAATCCAAAATTTTACAATTCTCACCAGAGCAGAGTGAAGGGGATTCTTGCAATGTGGACAACTCTTTCAATGACAACTAAGAGAGGATTTTAATTCACTTCCTATCCCAGTGACAACGGTCACCAGTCAAACAGAGAGCAATAAAACTTCTCAGTTGTTGTGTGTTGGGGACAGACAGTAGAGGGAACTTTCTCCAAAGACAAAAATGTATGTATGTGTATATATATACAGTCAGGTCCATAAATATTGGGACATCGACGCAATTCTAATCTTTTTGGCTCTATACACCACCACAATGGATTTGAAATGAACAAGATGTGCCTTAACTGCAGACTTTCAGCTTTAATTTGAGGGTATTTACATCCAAATCTGGTGAACGGTGTAGGAATTACAACAGTTTGTATATGTGCCTCCCACTTTTTAAGGGACCAAAAGTAATGGGACAGATTAACAATCATAAATCAAACTTACACTTTTTTAATACTTGGTTGCAAATCCTTTGCAGTCAATTACAGCCTGAAGTCTGGAATGCATAGACATCACCAGACGCTGTGTTTCATCCCTGGTGATGCTCTGCCAGGCCTCTACTGCAACTGTCTTCAGTTCCTGCTTGTTCTTGGGGCATTTTCCCTTCAGTTTTGTCTTCAGCAAGTGAAATGCATGCTCAATTGGATTCAGGTCAGGTGATTGACTTGGCCATTGCATAACATTCCACTTCTTTCCCTTAAAAAACTCTTTGGTTGCTTTCGCAGTATGCTTCGTATGCTTCGGGTCATTGTCCATCTGCACTGTGAAGCGCCGTCCAATGAGTTCTGAAGCATTTGGCTGAATATGAGCCGATAATATTTCCTGAAACACTTCAGAATTCATCCTGCTGCTTTTGTCAGCAGTCACATCATCAATAAATACAAGAGAACCAGTTCCATTGGCAGCCATACATGCCCACGCCATGACACTACCACCACCATGCTTCACTGATGAGGTGGTATGCTTTGGATCATGAGCAGTCCCTTTCCTTCTCCATACTCTTCTCTTCCCATCACTCTGGTACAAGTTGATCTTGGTCTCATCTGCCCATAGGATGTTGTTCCAGAACTGTGAAAGCTTTTTTAGATGTTGTTTGGCAAACTCTAATCTGGCCTTCCTGTTTTTGAGGCTCACCAATGGTTTACATCTTGTGGTGAACCCTCTGTATTCACTCTGGTGAAGTCTTCTCTTGATTGATGACTTTGACCCACATACACCTACCTCCTGGAGAGTGTTCTTGATCTGGCCAACTGCTGTGAACGGTGTTTTCTTCACCAGGGAAAGAATTCTTCGGTCATTCACCACAGTTGTTTTCTGTGGTCTTCCAGGTCTTTTGGTGTTGCTGAGCTCACCGGTGTGTTCTTTCTTTTTAAGGAAGTTCCAAACAGTTGATTTGTCCACACCTAATGTTTTTGCTATCTCTCTGATGGGTTTATTTTGTTTTTTCAGCCTAATGATGGCTTGCTTCACTGATAGTGACAGCTCTTTGGATCTCATATTGAGAGTTGACAGCAACAGATTCCAAATGCAAATGGCACACTTGAAATGAACCCTGGACCTTTTATCTGCTCCTTGTAAATGGGATAATAAGGGAATAACACACACCTGGTCATGGAACAGCTGAGCAGCCAATTGTCCCATTACTTTTGGTCCCTTAGGCCCCTTTCACACGAGCAGAGCCCATTTTGACGGGCTCCGCTGCTCAGCGGGGATCCATCCATGGATCCACGCTGAGCCAGTGGATGACAGGACAGTCTCTGCACTCTTTGCAGAGACTGACCTGTCACAGCTCCATTCTCCTCTATGGAGGATCGGATGGACACGGACCGTCTGTCCGTGTTCATCCGATCTGATCCGCCAGGCGGATGGAAAATAGGGTTTCCATCCTTCTGTTTTTGGCGGATTGGAGCGGATCGGGTGTCAGCGGACATGTCACCGCTGACATCCGTCGCTCCATAGAGAACAATGGAGCATCCGTTCGGGTCTGCCTGAAAAACTGACAGGTGGACCCGAACCATCCGCCCATGTGAAAGAGCCCTTAAAAAGGGGGAGGCACATATACAAACTCTTGTAATTCCTACATTGTTCAACCTGATTTGGATGTAAATTCCCTCAAATTAAAGCTGAAAGTCTGCAGTTACAGCACATCTTGTTCGTTTCATTTCAAATCCATTGTGGTGGTGTATAGAGCCAAAACATTAGAATTGTGTTGATGTCCCAATATTTCTGGACCTTACTGTATATATATATGAAGTCTAGTTGATTTTCTAGTTTAAATAAGCCTAAGGCCAGTTTCACACTACTGTGGTGCTGTTTGGCCTCAGCACAGGGGTAAATCCATGGTTTTCACGCTTTCTAGCTGCAGTCCCATAGACTTTCTATTAGGTTGCGCATTTTTGGCACATTTTCTGAAAGCACGCCAAAGATGCAGCATGCAGGACTTTTGATGCACTTTCAGGATATGTGCCAAAAACGCACAGCCTGAGGCCTGGTTCGCACCTATGCAGGTTCCAGTTGATGCTTTTTTTCACAATGTGTGTTTGATGCGTTGTGCGTTTTTAGGAGGTGTCTGTGTCATGCGGGAGAAACCAGCAAAAATATAACAGAAATGCATCAAAAACGTCAGCGCTTCGTTTTTAATGCATTTCCACTGAACTTTATGGAACCAAAAACGCAACCTGAAGCGGGGAATAATGTCCCTGACCCGAAAAACACCCTGGTGGAAAATGCAGAGATATGACCGTGACCCATAGGAAACAATGTTAAGTGGACTGTAGTGCGTTTCTACAAAACGTTCTGAAAATACACTGAAAAATGCATAGGTGTGAACCAGGCTTTATAGAAAGTCTATGGACCGTGGGTATAATCAGTCATGAAAACTGTGCATACACCAGCGCTGCAGTGTGAAGCCAGTGCCCAAAACGTGTGCAAAGTCTTACAGTGTGTTCTCTGTAGAAAGCAGCTACAGACAGAGTAGATAAGCCTGTCCCCTGCCAGCAGGGCTGCTGTTCGAAATCACAGGGCCCCGTACAGCCTACCTGAAAGGGCCACCCCCAGCCGAAAGTGACTGAGGACAGAGATTTATCAGTCCCTTTCTTTGCAACCTCAGCTGCACGGATGAATGAACAGAAAGGGCTCTGAGACTTCCTGCTCATTCACAAACTGAAGCATAATAGATACTGTTTACTATGATTCAGTGATGGATGAACATAGTAGTGATTGGTACAGATTGCTCACTGTGTTCATTCAGGAAAGGAAGGGGCCAGTAAATTACATATTTACCGGCCCCTTCCCTCGATCTCCATCAGTGGTTTTGGGGGGACGAGGCAAACATTATGCCACCGGCACTAACCCCCCCCGGTCAGTCCGTCCATCCGTGGGTCGGTTGCACTAACCCCATGCTCGGCGGCGGCCTCCCCTTCCTCTCCACGGGTCTCCGCAGGCGGCGGCTTCTGTTTCCTCCATCCTTCTTGGTGGCCAATCAGGAGTCATCTCTTTTCAGCCAATCAGAAAATGGGTCTCACACCCATTTCTGATTGGCTGGATTGAGTATCAGTGTTACAACAGCCAATATTCATTCACAGTTGTAACACCTGGGTGGGTTCATGGCGCACAAGCCACACTATTTTGAAGCCTATTAGAGCCTATGGCTCTAATCAGGTGATTTAAAAAAACACCCCACTGCCACTGTAATTCAGGCGCCCGGCGTCCTGAATAGGGGATGGCCGCAGCATCCATGGATAGATTCATGCTATGCATGAATCTATCCATTATACATATAGGGGGTGGCGGGGATACATTTCCCTGTGTCCCCATAGCAGCTTCTGGTGGGAGAGGAGAGAAGGGAAGCCGGCAGGGGGAGGCAAAAAACCATCAGTGTCTGCAATAAGGCAGTACAGCTGGCCCTCCTGCTCAGTAGGTACCGGCCCCCCTTTTGAACTGATGGGGCCCAGGCCCAGTACAGGAGGGCTGGCTGTACTGCTTTATCAGCGGTAGGGTTGCCACCTGTCCGGGATTCACCCGGACAGTTTGGGTTTGGGATCATGTGTCCGGGTTTCAGGCCATCTGCAACCCGGACACATTATTCAGACCAGACTATGGCTTCCCAGCAGGGTTGCTGGCTGCAGTTGTAAGCCAAGAGTGTCTGTTACAATCTCTTTCACATTGCCCAAAGCCAGCACTACCATTCCCCCCCTCCCCCAACACACACAGATGGGAGAGGAGAGAGGGCTCAATCTACTCCTCTTCCTCCCACCCCTACCCCTCTGTCTGCCCACACTCCAATCCCCGTCGCTGTACTTCAGAAAAGGAAAGTGGGGGCCGGAAATTTGAAGACCAGCAGCCTCAGATACACCTGGATGAGAGGTGCTGACTGCCAAGGGGTGAGTGAGCTCATCACCCATCCCTGTCTGTGACTGAAGTCTCCCCCCTTCTCTCTCCTGCTTCTGAGTACACTAAGGTAAATCAGGGTTCTCAGAGCACCCCTTACAACAGAGTTCCCCTTTACACCAGAGGCCACAGTGTTGCCCCTTACATCAGAGTCCTCTCCATACATCAGAGTTCTCAGTGCCCCCCCCCCCCCTTAAATCAGGGCTCCCAGAGCATCCCTTATGTTAGAGTCCCCAGAGTTCTCCCTTACATCAGAGTCTGCCGAGTCACCCTTTACAGCGTAAGTGAACTCTGCAAGTTCAGATGTAAAAGGGGAACTCTGTGGATTCAGATGTAAAAGAGGAACTCTGTTGGACTCTGATGTAAAGGGGCACTCTTGTGATTAAATTCACATGATTAAAAATGTTATTAAATTGCAAAATATATGTATAGATTTTACTATAAAAAAATTGCTGTGCGCCGCTAAAGTGTTCAGGTTTGTCTTGAAGAATAGGTGGCAACCCTAATCAGCGGCCATGAAGGTATGTCACGAAAATATTTCATTGGCATGTTGATGGGACCAGGTAAGGCAAAACATATGGAGATTAAACTTCAGCTTTAACCACTTCAGCCCCGGAATGATTTTCCACTGTAGGATCAGAGCATTTTTTGGGATTCGGCACTGCGTCGCTTTAACTGACAATTGTGCAGTCGTGCGACGTTGTACCCAAACAAAATTTGCATCCTTTTTGTTCCACAAATAGAGCTTTCTTTTGGTGGTATTTGATCCCCTCTGCGTCATTTCTGATCACCGCTATAAACAAAGAGCGACAATTTTGCAAAAAAAAAACAATATTTCTTACTTTTTGCTAAAATACAAATCCAAAAAATAAATAAATAAATAAATGTATTCATCAGTTTTGGCCGATTTATATTCTTCCTCATATTTTTGGTAAAAAAATCCCAATCTGCGTTTATTGATTGGTTTGTGCAAAAGTTGCTGCATTTACGGACGATAATTCATTTCTGGGGGTTTTTTTTTATTTTTTTACTAGTAATGGCGGCGATCTGCGATTTTTTTCCAGTACTGCGATATTGCGGCGGCCATGTTGGACCATTTTGACACTTTTTTGGGACCATTGGCATTTATAGAGCGATCAGTGCTATAAAAATGCACTGATTACTGTGTAAATGCCATTGGCAGTGAAGGGGTTAACCCGCAGGGAGCAGGGAAAGGGTTAACTGTGTTCCCAGGGCGTGTTCTAACTGTGAGGGGGCTTGGCTGCCAGGGGCATAAGAGATCTAACTGATCCAAGTGACAGGGATCAGTAGATCTCTTAGATGCCTCCTGTCAGAACGGGGAACTGCCATGTTTACTTCGGCGGTTCCCCGTTCTTTCCCTCTGGCAGCTCATCGCTGCTCAACGGCGGACATCGGTTCAGCCAGAGCCGCAGGCACACTCCTCCCAGAGTGTGCCGGGCACAAGAGCGCGGCAGCGCGCTCTCGCCCCCTAGCGGTGCACAGTGTGGAACTGGTTAATGTTCCTGCCTCTGCTGACTCCAATGCAACACAACAAAATGGCAACTTCTAGAAATCTCCTGATTTTTGGGAAAATGTCAGAAAAATGGGAACTCCCGATGTCACTCAAATGTACTGCGTCTTTTTTACTCCTGTAGTCCACGCTCACATTGGGCCGATTTGACATGTCAAATCGCATGCCAAATCGGCGGCTATTGCCGACAATGGCACCATCCGAATCGGTGCAACGCCATCTTTGCGGCACTGCACTGATTACCAAAAGTAGTTCCTGTACTACTTTTGGCGACTTCAGGGGGCGATTGAATAGACATCTGTGCATGAACCCGCACTGATGTCTGTCAAATCGCCCCCAAAGTTGGACTGCATTGCCGGTTTGAAATCGTTCAGCTGATTTCTAACCCTCATTAGAGTGAACCTGGGGCTCAGGCTCGGTTCACACCTATGCATTTTTTACTGCTTTTTACAGAAATGCACTACAGTCCATTATTATTATTATTATTATACAGAATTTATTTAGTGCCAACAGTTTGCACAGCGCTTTACAACATGAGGACAGAGACAGTACAGTTACAATACAATTCAATACAGGAGGAATCAGAGGGCCTTGCTCGTTAGAGCTTACAATCTAGAAGGGAGGGTCAAGTCAGGGCCGTCTTAATAGCATCATGGGCCCCTGGGCAAATTAATGCACTGGGGCCCTTACCAGCCTGCCCCAATCTACACCCCTTCTCTAAAAAATGAAGTATACACAGCTGATAAAATTAAACATATATTTATTAGTACTTTGAATAACATTTAAACAATAAAAAAATGCCATAAATCAAAGACTAACCAACACAAAGGGTGCAGTACAGAAGGTGAGGCAGAGGGACTCTGTACTGGGGGTGGGAGTGGGGGGATCAGGAGAGCGCAATACTTGGATCAGGATGGCACAATACAGGTTCCCAGACCCGCCTGGGACATGGCCACCCCGGGACAGCTTAGTAAAAACCGTGACTATCCCAGCAAATCCGGGACAGTTGGCAAATATGATGTAATGCAAAATTATCATGGGGCCCCCAAGCACTTGGGGCCCCTGGGCGGTGCCCAGGTGTGCCCATGCATTAAGATGGCCCTGGGTCAAGTGATACAAAATAGTGATACATTTAACATGGTTTCCAATAGGACACGTTCACATCTATGCATTTTTCAGCCACTGCATTTTTGGAAAGGGTCAAGGACTTTTTTTAACTACTTGCCGACCGTCAACCGCAGGTTGACGGCGACAAAGTGGCTTGATATCGCAAACCGCCGTCATACAACGCCGGCTGCGAGATCGGGCTCACTGTGTTCGGGGGGGGGGGGGCCCAGGGATCGGGTAGGGCGGACTCGATCTCCGCCGGCTACCCACGATGCCCCCCCGCACTGAAAGAATGGAGGTCCATGTCAGTAAACACGGACCTCCGTTCTGTGAGAGGGGGAAGGACTGTGATCACTTCCCTTCCCCAGCTAGGACAGTCCCCCCACAGTTAGAACACGCCCAGGGAACACAGTTAACCCTTAGAGCGCCCCCTGCAGGTTAACCCCTTCACTGCCAATGGCATTTACACAGTAATCAGTGCATTTTTATAGCACTGATCGCTGTATAAATGCCAATGGTCCGACATGTCCGCCCCAATATCGCAGTACCGCTAAAAATCGCAGATCGCCGCCATTACTAGTAAAAAATAAAAAGCCATAAAAACCCCAGAAATTAATTCTCATCATCCGTAAACGCGGCCACTTTTGCGCAAACCAATCAATAAACGCTGATTGCGATTTTTTTTTTATCACAAATATGACGAAGAATATAAATCGGCCAAAACCGATGAAAAAATTGTTTTTTTGTATTTTTTTTTTGGATTTGTATTTTAGCAAAAAGTAAGAAATTTGGGGTTTTTTTGCAAAATTGTCGCTCTTCTTTTGTTTATAGCGGCGATCAGAAATGACGCAGCGATGATCAAATACCACCAAAAGAAAGCTCTATTTGTGGGGAAATAAGGACGCAAATTTTGTTTGGGTACAACTTTGCACGACCGCGCAATTGTCAGTTAAATCGACGCAGTGCCGAATCGCAAAAAGTCCTCTGGTCCTAAAGTGTGAAATCCTTCCGGGGCTGAAGTGGTTAAGCAAAACGGTGCATTTATGGTTCTATAGACTTCTGTGGAAAAGCTGCAAAAAGCATTTGCAGTTTTGTCCAAAAAACGTTAAAAAAAAAGGCTAAAGGATGAAAAACACATTTAAAAAAACACGCAAAAAAATGCATCAAAAACACGTGTGCAAAAATGCAAAATGTGCCGCAAAAAAGCACCGCAGAAACATCAATAACAAACTGCATAGGAGTAAACCAAGCCTTTTAGACTCCCTAAGACCATGGAATGTGGCTTTGTGGTGTGATTTGGTCACCGCAAATAAACAATAAAAAAATAAATAAATAAGAAATGAGACCTTCCTAGGACAGACAAATACAACCCCATAGATTTCCTCCCATCCCCCCTAACTGCTGCACATAAGTGCTGACAGGTCCTCTTTGTCTGTGTCACCTGCTGCAACCTCCCCTGACTCAGCTCTTCATAAAGCACACAGGGGAAGCAAAAAAAAAAAAAAAGGAAATAAACACAAAAAAGAAAAATAAAGTGATATTTGTAAATATTTATGGTGGCTACTTCCTCCCTGTATTCTCCCTTTCTCCTTCCCTCTCTCCTGTCAGTGTTGCTCTGTGCATTGTGTGACCACCATTTCTGATATTTCATGTCTCTTTCTCCCCACCCTGAAAATGCCTGGAGTCTGCGTGCCATCTGATCATCTTCCCCAGCTGCCCCCAGTGCCTGAAACATGGCACTGCCAGATAGGAGGGAGTGCAGAGAGAATTTTTCTGGGCTCTTTGCTGCCTTTTTCTAAATTAAGAAACTGAGAAGGATTACAGATTCTCCTTTTCAATGATTAGACAATGAGTTTGGGGGGGGGG
>BLSH010198540.1:746271-761073 GCA_018402905.1 Glandirana rugosa
AGACGTCAGAGACTGGGAGAGGACATAGTACAGACGTCAGAGACTGGTAGAGGACATAGTACGTCAGAGACTGCAGACATGATACAGGAGAGGGTCAGAGACTGCAGACATGATACAGGAGAGGATCAGAGACTGCAGACATGATACAGGAGATGGTCAGAGACTGCAGACATGATACAGGAGAGAGTCAGTGACTGCAGACATGATACAGGAGATGGTCAGAGACTGCAGACATGATACAGGAGAGGGTCAGAGACTGCAGAAATTATACAAGAGATGGTCAGAGACTGCAGACATGACACAGGAGAGAGTCAGTGACTGCAGACATGATACAGGAGATGGTCAGAGACTGCAGACATGATACAGGAGAGGATCAGAGACTGCAGACATGATACAGGAGATGGTCAGAGACTGCAGACATACTACAGGAGATGGTCAGAGACTGCAGACATGATACAGGAGAGGGTCAGAGACTGCAGACATGATACAGGAGAGGATCAGAGACTGCAGACATGATACAGGAGATGGTCAGAGACTGCAGACATAATACAGGAGAGAGTCAGTGACTGCAGACATGATACAGGAGATGGTCAGAGACTGCAGACATACTACAGGAGATGGTCAGAGATTGCAGACATGCTACAAGGGATGGTCAGAGACTTCAGACATACTACAGGAGATAGTCAGAGACTGCAGACATACTACAGGGGATGGTCAGAGACTTCAGACATACTACAGGGGATGGTCAGAGACTGCAGATATGATGCAGGAAATGGTCAGAGACTGCAGACATGATACAGGAGATGGTCAGAGACTGCAGACATTCTACAGGAGATGGTTAGAGACTGCAGACATGATACAGGAGATGGTCAGAGACTGTAGACATACTACAAGAGATGGTCAGAGACTGCAGACATGATACAGGAGATGGTCAGAGACTGCAGACATGATACAGGAGAGTGTCAGAGACTGCAGACATGATACAGGAGATGGACAGAGACTGCAGACTTAGTACAGGAGATTTTTAGAGACTGCAGACATAGTACAGGAGATTTTCAGAGACTGCAGACATACTACAGGAGATGGCTAGAGACTGCAGACATGATACAGGATATGGTCAGAGACTGCAGACATGATACAGGAGATGGTTAGATACTGAAGACACAATACAGGAGATGGTCAGAGACTGCAGACATACTACAGGGGATGGTCAGGGACTGCAGACATACTACAGGGGATGTTCAGGGACTGCAGACATACTACAGGGGATGGTCAGAGACTGCAGACATGTTACAGGAGATGGTCAGAGACTTCAGGTTAAGAAACCACCCAAAGCACTAAAAGCATCTAATGGCTAGTACACATGATGAGAAAATCGTATGAAAAATACCACTTTCGAAGCGATCGTACCATAATCTGAGCTTTCGAGAGCCGATCACTGCAGTTCATCCGAAAATATCCGAAAGGAGCAAACATGAAAATGTTTCTCGTGGGAAACCAGATGGTAGGATTTTTGTGTAAACAGCAAAGTTTTGCCCAAAAATACAATACAAACACAATACATTGCATCACTTCCAAATTTTTATTGTCATTTGAGAATTTTCACAACTTTAGTAAACTCTACATTTTCGATATGAGACTAACATGCAAAAAACGGACGATCATTCATGTGATAATCTCATCGTGTGTATGAGGCGTAAGACGCTCTTCCAATTAAACCTCATTATCTCTTATAAGAATGGTGCTTCTACTGGTATAGGAAGGGAATATTTCACACTCCCTCCACCTAGATCACAGCAATGAGCAGAGAATCCTGCGCACCCCCCAGAAGATGACCCCCACCCAACCCCTGCAGTCTGCGGAAACCTCATTCCCGGGAGGGAAACCCCTAGAAGTCAGCACTGGAAAATGACGCCGGCAATGCGTTAGCCGACTGTCGTGTCCCACGAGGCGTGAGTCACGATGGGAGGCGAGATAACGCCGGGAAATTGTTTGCTGAAGTGCTAATTGTCACAGCGCACCAAATAGGATGAGTAGCTTCTCCCTTATTAATACATTTCATGACCGAAAGCGATCAGAAGATGCCAGGCGAGGAGGGAGGGGTCAGACTCTGGCAGAATCAACCAACCGCCAAACAAGTTTTCACCGACCCGATATTTAGATATCCCCGGGTCTCATGGGTGTGATTATAAATGTGCCAGACGTTAGTGCTGCTGATAACATGGAGGAACAATGAGGAATGAGATGAAAAATTCCAATCACTCAGCAGCATTTATTCCGAAGAGAGATTCCCCTCTAATTTCCACTGTACAGGATCAGAAAAGAATTAAATTAAGGACCAATTCAATTCTCCATTCACCGTGATAAAAGTGAAAATTTACTTTATTAGGCAAAGTTTTCAGAGATACCAGAGAAACAGCCCGACTCCCACATGAAAGTCAGGCCTGCATTGTACATATGAGGTGTTCTCCATACATAGACCCTCCCTTATTTCTCCTAGCACCACCATCTCATCCCTTCTCATTCATCCTCTTCTCCACTTCACCTCTCCTGCCCTTAGCCTCTCCTCCATACAGCCTCCCCTCTCCTCTCCTCCACTGAGCTTCTCCTCCCTTTCCTTCCCTCTGCCTCTCCTCTCCTATCTTCTCATCTGTTTAGAATGCCCTTTCTTTCCTCTCATCTACTTAGCCTTTTCTTTTCCCTCTTCTCCACCTCTCATTTGCCTCTGCTCAGCTTCTCCTTTCCTCTCCTACTACTTTCCTCTGCTCATACTTTTCTTCTCTCTCCTCTTCCTCTCCTCTCCTCTTCCTCTCCTCTCCTCTTCCTCTTCTTCTCCTCATCCTCCTCTTCCTCTCCTCTTTCTCTTGTCCTTCTCATCCTCGCCCTCTCCTTTTTTCTTTCTTTTCATCTCTTTTACCTTTCCTTTCTTCTCATCCCATCTCCTCTTTTTACCTTTCCTCTTATTTGACGCCTCTACTCAACCTCTCCTCTCCTCTGCTCGACCTCTTCTCTCCTCTCTTTTCTCCTCTGCACAGTCTCTACTCTTCTCTCCTCTGTTCCACCTCTTCCCCACTCTCTTTTCTCTTCTCTCCTCTGCTCAACCTCTTCTCTCCTCTGCTCAACCTCTTTTTTCCTTTACTCAAGCTCTTCTCTCCTCTCCCTTTTTTTCTCTCTGCTCAACCTCTTCTCTTCCTTCTTTTCTCTGCTCAACCTCTTCTCTCCTCTCTTTTCTCCTCTGTTCAGTCTCTGCTCTTCTCCCTTTTATCTTTTCTCCTCTGCTCAACCTCTTCTCTCTTTTATCCACTGCTCAACCTCTTCTCTCCCTTCTCTTCTCTGCTCAACCTCTTCTCTTTTCTCCTCTGCTCAGTCTTTGCTCTTCTCTCTTTTCTCTTCTCTTCTCTCCTCTGCTCAACCTCTTCTCTCCCTTCTCTTCTCTGCCCAACCTCTTCTCTCCTCTCCTTTCTCCTCTGCTCAGTCCCTGCTCTTATCTCTTTTCTCTTCTCTCCTTGGCTGAACCTCTTCTCTCCTCTCATTTCTCCTCTGCTCTTTCCCTGCTCTTAAATCTTTTCTCTTCTCTCCTCTGATCAACTTTCTCTCTCCTCTCTTTTCTTCTCTGCTCAACCTCTTCTTTCCCTTCTCTTCTCTGCTCAACCTCTTCTCTCCTCTCCTTTTTCTCCTCTGCTCCGTCTCTGCTCGTCTCTCTTTTCTTCCTCTGCTCAACCTCTTCTCCTCTCTCTTCTCTGCTCAAACTTTTCTCTTCTGTCCTCTCCTCTTTCTTCTCTCCTCTGCCTGGAGACATCATTTCATTTATGAACTGGCTGAAGGTGAGCAATCACACAGGAGGGCTTCCTCACATGAAGACCTCAAACCTGACTCTCAAGTGAGAGAGTCAAGCTAATTGCTCAGCATAAAATGAGGAAGTTCTTAAAACATGAATGTATTTTTGTAAACATCATTGTGTTATCTTGTTGTACCTCGGGATAAATTCGGCACTGTTTTTTAAATTCATTTTTTTGTTACATTGTTTACAACCCAACCCATGACATTTGGTGATGGTTTTGCTGCATTACTGCTGTCATACGGTTGCTTTTTTCCTTTGTCCCTGGGAGAGATTTCCTCTCCTTTTCTGTCCACACAGAAAGTCAACCCAATAAAGACGGCAATACAGAACGTGGGCTCTCTTCTTCCGCGCTCTCCAAAATAAAATGAAACATTGTGGCTGGATGTGGGGCTTAGTGTTAGGGATCGGTTCAGGGTTTAGGTTAGGGGTGGGATGTGATAAAGGAGTTTTTCCAGATATAATAAATGTAACTGCACCAAACCCACAATGCATTCATCTCCATTATTTATTCAGCTGTGAGCAGCCTTCACCTAGGCGGGGCTTCAGGGTGGTCCTGGGAGAGTGGGCGGGGCTGAAGCCAGGGAACACGCCTCCAGAAATAAGCAGAGCAGCAACTAAAGAGAGAAAACAGCTGCACACGGTGCAAACCGCTGCATCATCTAGCTCAGTGGTCTCCAAACTGCATCCCGGGGGCCGGATGCGGCCCTTTGATTGCTTTTATCTGGCCCTTGGGGCACTTTTCCTCTCACTGATGATAACAGTGGGGCACAATTCCTCGCAATGACACCAATAATCAGGCTCAATGACACCAATGATGGGAAACAGTTCCTCACAATGACACCAACAATCATTCCCAACGACACCGATAATGGGGCACAATTTCTCACAATGACACCAACAATAGGGCACAATTTCTTGCAATGACAGCAACAGTCAGACCCAATGACCCCAATGATGGGGCACAATTCCTCACAATGACACCAACAATCAAACCCAATGACACCAATGATGGGGCACAATTCCTCACAATGACACCAACAATCAAACCCAATGACACCAATGATGGGGAACAATTCCTCACAATGACACCAACAATCAAACCCAATGACACCAATGATGGGGCACAATTCCTCACAATGACACCAACAATCAGGCCCATTGACACCAATTATGGGGCACAATTCCTCACAATGACACCAACAATCAGGCCCAATGACACAAATGATGAGGCACAATTCCTCACAGTGACACCAACAATCAGGCCCATTGACGCTAATGATGGGGCACAATTCCTCACAATGACACCAACAAGCAGGCCCATCGACACCAATGATGGAGCACAATTCCTCACAATGACACCAATAATCAGGCCCATTGACACCAATGATGGAGAACAATTCCTCACAATGACACCAACAATCAGGCCCATTGACACCAATGATGGGGCACAATTCCTCACAATGCCACCAAAGAAGGGGCACAGTTTATTACCACTTAGATTGGGACCTTTTCTACTCCTGCTAGCCAGACTCCGGCCCCCCAAAGTCTGAAGGACAGTAAACTGACCCCTTGTTTACAAAGTTTGGAGACCCCTGATCTAGCTCCCCCCCCCCCCCATCCCTGGCCCGCCCCCTTTCATTCATTGGAATTCAGTTATGGGTGGCTCATCATCACATGTGGGTGTTTCCTAGGGTGATGCAAACACAGCCCACGCCTCCAGACTGATATCCACCAATCAAGGCAGGATGATATTTGCATAACTCCTCCCAAGATCCAGCCTACTACTTGTATCTGAGCTGAGGGCTCTTGAGAGAAGCACTGAGGCTGGGTGCTGTGATGTTCAGGAAGCCGTGTGCAGCACCCTGCCGACTCCTCCCACCAGCCATCATCTGCCTGCATTGCATAGAGAAGCACAGAGGCCCAGTGATGACATCATAGTGTGTATAATTAGGTCTGTATTTAAAAATGTAATTAGGTTGTTGATGAGGGGCGTAGTGAGGTACCAAGAAAGGCGGAATATAAGCAAATTCACCATCAGCATTACATTTTCAGTGCTACAGCCATCCAAATCTCTATAGCAGGTTCCGGGAGTCACCCTGCTGCAGAACAGGACATGCGTCACCCTGATTGCTCTCAGTTGTGACAGGAAAGCTAAAAGCATAGCTAAGTGTTTTTTTTATAAATAGCAAACAGGAGCCGCAAGAGTCACCGTTACTGAAACTCGACCTGCAGGGGTGGCGCAGTCCGCCGACCTCAGAAACTGAACATTAATCGCAATTTACTTTTCCCTGTCAAATCCGCTGACTGTGGTTATTTGTGTCCTAATCAATATAATTATATTCCTCAGAAGAGAATTTTATTGGCTGTGCTCAAGTAGTTTGCTGCATCTAATAACTCATAATAACTGCACATGGACGGCAAACAGCAGCAAGGATCGAGAGCAAGACTTTAAAGGGTCGGTCCACCGAAAAATATTCACTAGATTGTGGAGATTTAACCCCCCTGGCAGTTTTTTCTATTTCTTGGGAACTCTGTTGGTGAGATTCTTGGGTTTGCGCCCCTGCTGTGCCTATTATGAGGGGTTCCACCATCTCTGTGCTGAGTTCCTGGGTCTGTACACCTGCGGTGCTCATTATGAGGGGCTCCACCATCCCTGTGCTGAGTTCCTGGGTCTGTATACCTGCTGTGCCCATTATGGGGGGTTCTCACCAGTGGCGGCCCGTCCATAGAGGGACGGCAGTGGGTGTATGTGATGTCTCAGTGCAGCGCCATCAGGTGTGGATGTGGTGCATGTTTGCCACCCCCCCCAAAAGAAGAACCCACCAGCTTCCACTGGTTCCCACCATCCCTGTGTTGAGTTCCCAGGTCTGTACACCTGCTGTGCCCATTATGAGGGGTTCCCACCATCCCTGTGCTGAGTTCCCAGGTCTTTACACCTGCTGTGCCCATTATGAGGGATTCCCACCATCCCTGTGCTGAGTTCCTGGGTCTCTACACCTGCGGTGCTCATTATGAGGGGCTCCGCCATCCCTTTGCTGAGTTCCTGGGTCTGTATACCTGCTGTACTCATTATAAGAGGTTCCCATCATCCCTGTGCTGAGTGCCTGTTTCTGAAAACTGCTGTGCCCATTAAGAGGAGCTTCCATCACTACTGTGCTGAGCTCCTGGGTCTGTACACCTGCTGTGCCATTATTAGGATTCCCTACGCTGAGTTCCTGGGTCTCCTCACCCACTGTGCCTATTGTGATGGGTCCCACCATCCCTGTGCTGAGTTTCTGGATCTCCACACCTACTGTGCCCATTATGAGGGATATTTAGAGGTGGGGGTCTGAGCGCAAAGTTTGCATTTGATTGGTGGTCCACACATATTTAGAAGCAAGGTCTGGGTGGTACAAACCCATAAGTGGTCTTGAGACTCACTTGGACAGTGGGCAGATGAAATGCAGACTGTGGGTGAGGTTAACATTGCCCTAGGATTCAGCAGTATAATATTGGTAAGTAGAACATCAATCTGTATGGTGAGCTTTTGGCAGGGTTCATAATAGAGTAAAAAGCAGTTAATGAGAGAAATAACCTTGACACCAGCAGCAGAACGGAGGTATTTATGTACATCTATTGATCAGGTGAGGTCCCGGGCAAGCCGGAGGCCCGGTGTTGGGTAGTTGGGGGCGAGTCCGGGATGCGGTTCTCTGTAAAGGTCATGGGTGTTGTGCACTTTGTGGGGAAGGTCATGAGAAAGTGTTGGGGTGAATTGGGGACATGGGTGTACTAGAGGTGCGGTTCTTTAATTAAAGACAAAAGCTGCTAATTCTCTAACCACAGAAGAGCTCATAAAATCCACCCGACCCAGCAGTGTCTTCTGAAATAATGCAAGTACTTCATGCTTGGAAGCTATGTGAGATGCCAGTCCTTGCTGATGCATTCTGGGTAATGAGACACCACGGACTGCTTTTTTATAACACATCTGTTACAAGTCACATTTTTATTACGCAGTTAAGTTTTAGCGCTGTTCCCCTGTAATACCGTTAACCGCAATAAATTATATAGTAACAAAATGTGTTACATGGAGACTTTGCTCAGCAGTACGCTCAGACAAAACTTTTCTTTTAGTTTTGGATGGAGTAGGGAAGAATTAGAACCTCTTTCAGGCTTGCACTGCTATCCGGGCACCATTAGAGAGATTTACCTTTGCTTCTTGTCCTGGTGACAACATTTTACTAGAAAGGAAGTGAATGGATTGGCTGCTTTCTCAGTGATATCACCGTTTTCTAATGAATGGATAGGCTGTATTCTCAGTGATGTCACTGCTCTCTAGTGAATGGATAGGCTGCATTCTCAGTGATGTCACCGGTCTCTAGTGAATGGATAGGCTGCATTCTCAGTGATGTCACTGGTCTCTAGTGGATGTATGGGCTGCATTCTCAGTGATGTCTCTGATGTCTAGTGAATGGATAGGCTGCTTTCACAATGATGTCACCGGTCTCTAGTGATTGGATAGGCTGCATTCTCAGTGATGTCACTGCTCTCTAGTGAATGGATAGGCTGCATTCTCAGTAAAGTCAGTGCTCTCTAGTGAATGGATAGGCTGCATTCTCAGTGATGTCACCGTTCTCTAGTGAATGGATAGGCTGCATTCTCTGTGATGTCACCAGTGTCTAGTGAATGGATAGGCTGCATTCTCAGTGATGTCACCGGTGTCTAGTGAATGGATAGGCTGCATTCTCAGTGATGTCACCGGTGTCTAGTGAATGGATAGGCTACATTCTCAGTTATGTCACCAGTGTCTAGTGAATGGATAGGCTGCATTCTCAGTGATGTCACCGGTGTCTAGTGAATGGATAGGCTGCATTCTCAGTGATGTCACCGGTGTCTAGTGAATGGATAGGCTGTATTCTCAGTGATGTCACTGGTCTCTAGTGAATGGATAGGCTGCATTCTCTGTGATGTCACCATTCTCTAGTGAATGGATAGGCGGCATTCTCAGTGATGTCACCGGTGTCTAGTGAATGGATAGACTGCATTCTCTGTGATGTCACCGGTGTCTAGTGAATGGATAGGCTGTATTCTCAGTGATGTCACCGGTGTCTAGTGAATGGATAGGCTGTATTCTCAGTGATGTCACCGGTGTCTAGTGAATGGATAGGCTGCATTCTCAGTGATGTCACCGGTGTCTAGTGAATGGATAGGCTGCATTCTCTGTGATGTCACTGCTCTCTAGTGAATGGATAGGCTGCATTCTCAGTGATGTCACCGTTCTCTAGTGAATGGATAGGCTGCCTTCTCTGTGATGTCACCAGTGTCTAGTGAATGGATAGGCTGCATTCTCAGTGATGTCAGCGGTGTCCAGTGAATGGATAGGCTGCATTCTCAGTGATGTCACCGGTGTCTAGTGAATGGATAGGCTGCATTCTCAGTGATGTCACTGCTCTCTAGTGAATGGATAGGCTGCATTCTCAGTGATGTCACCGTTCTCTAGTGAATGGATAGGCTGCATTCTCAGTGATGTCACCGTTCTCTAGTGAATGGATAGGCTGCATTCTCAGTGATGTCACCGGTGTCTAGTGAATGGATAGGCTGCATTCTCAGTGATGTCACCATTCTCTAGTGAATGGATAGGCTGCATTCTCAGTGATGTCACCGTTCTCTAGTGAATGGATAGGCTGCATTCTCAGTGATGTCACCGTTCTCTAGTGAATGGATAGGCTGCATTCTCAGTGATGTCACCGTTCTCTAGTGAATAGATAGACTGCATTCTCTGTGATGTCACCGGTGTCTAGTGAATGGATAGGCTGTATTCTCAGTGATGTCACCGGTGTCTAGTGAATGGATAGGCTGTATTCTCAGTGATGTCACTGGTCTCTAGTGAATGGATAGGCTGCATTCTCAGTGATGTCACTGTTCTCTAGTGAATGGATAGACTGCATTCTCAGTGATGTCACCGGTCTCTAGTGAATAGATAGGCTGCATTCTCAGTGATGTCATTGCTCTCTAGTGAATGGATAGACTGCAGTCTCTGTGATGTCACTGCTCTGAAGTGAATGGATAGGCTGCATTCTCTGTGATGTCACTGCTCTCTAGTGAATGTATAAGCTGCCCCTATGATCACTGTTGGATAGCCCAGTGTATGGAACTATGACGTTCAGCCAGTAACCCATCACAGCAGACAGAAATATGAGAGGCTCATACTAATCTAATCCCCACAGCCAGCTGCAGATCCTGTCCTGGGGGATTAAGGTCTTCTCAATACAAAACACCTAAAAAAATGAGAAACTGCACCAGACACCATCCTCCCAAATATAATGAAAATGACCCTATAACCTCCAATACTGCAGTCTGAAATGTTCTCTCATTTTATTGTTCTTTTCTTTCTCTTCCTGCAGACTGGTGTCCTCTATACAAGCGGTTTTGGCATCGACGGCCGGGTACATAGTGGCATCAAGCTGCAAAGATGTCATTGAGGACCAGTAAGTATGACCTGGCGGTAGACACAGTGGGGAAGGAGGGGGGAGCTGGCAGGGAAGCAGACCGGCTCATAGGCTGCCTGTAAGCCAAGGAACATAAGGACACATTAAATATGCATATAATCTGATGTACTCTGAGCCGGAGAGGTGTGTGCAGGGAAAGTAAAGCAGCAGCTCGGAGCCTGGAGAATAATAGTGTAACACAGCCTGAGTGCGGGGTTTAATTGTGCGACACAGGAATGAACTGTGTTAAAGAGCACCTGTCGCTCACACACATGTAGTCTAAGCAAAGCTCATAGTGAATTTATATTTCATTTGGTCAAAGATTACTCGTCCAGATGGCTGCCTTTGTGCTTGGTAGGCAAATGACCGGTACCCTTTAAGGCCCAGGAGCCCAACCTATGGCTTAAAGGCCACATGTGGTACTATAGTACTTGTTGTGCCTTCCTTGGACCTCAGCAGTGTAAGTAGGAATAATTATTGGTGAAGGGGATAAAGAAGTCATCTCTGCTAGCCTGGAACTGGAGAGAGTCCAGAGAAGGGCAACAAAGCTGATTAAGGGATATAAAGTACAGCGCTACAGGGAAAGGTAATATAAAAAAAAACAAAATATAAGGTGAATTAAATATGGAGTAAATAAATCCCAAAGATACAAAAGATTGAGGTGTCACGGTGATAAAAAACATAAACAGTGCAAGAGATAATCAGTCACAGTGATTATAACAATATAAATGAATACAATATTATATCTATATTGAAATAAATATGCAGTATAATAGAAACTTGTGAGAAAAAGTCCAAAATGTGATGACAGTGTACACCAATGGGTCTCGTGTACACAAATAATTCCAAGTGGTTGTAAACCAGAAAAAATGGTAGTCAGCCTACAGATGTATTGGTCTAACCGACCTGATGAATAGAGCTGCTTAATGTGCACAATGTAAGGAGTGCCCGAATGAATGACAATAAATAAAGTGACGAGTGCCCAAGTAGGTCAAGAGAAGAAATCCTCCACCAAGAAATATTTGTGCTTTCCAGAAGCTGGTAAGAAACCAGCATGAAACCTTTGGCCTGGGGAAAACTTCAATGGATGGATGGCAACACCCTTTCCAATGCGTGGTTGTATGGCACCAAACGTCTCAGCAACTCTCCCAAGGTTGGGACCACACCAGATCCAAAAAAAAGGGGGTATTTGGGTATACTCCATAGCGTCATAAGGCAAAACGAAAAGGACTCAACATAGTGTAGTAAAGTTGGGTGAAAGAAAGAGCTGCGTTCTTTCTTTTTAAGGATGTTCCAAACAGTTGATTTGGCCACACCTAATGTTTTTGCTATCTCTCTGATGGGTTTGTTTTGTTTTTCAGCCTAATGGTGGCTTGCTTCACTGATAGTGACAGCTCTTTGAATCGCATATTGAGAGTTGACAGCAACAGATTCCAAATGCAAATAGCACACTTGAAATGAACTCTGGACCTTTTATCTGCTCCTTGTAAATGGGATAATGAGGGAATAACACACACCTGGCCATGGAACAGCTGAGCAGCCAATTGTCCCATTACTTTTGGTCCCTTAAAAAGTGGGAGGCACATATACAAACTGTTGTAATTCCTACACCGTTCACCTGAATTGGATGTAAATTCCCTCAAATTAAAGCTGAAAGTCTGCAGTTAAAGCACATCTTGTTTGTTTAATTTCAAATCCATTGTGGTGGTGTATAGAGCCAAAAACATTAGAATTGTGTCAATGTCCCAATATTTATGGACCTGACTGTATGTAACTATGTAACAAGACCCGGTGTCTCAATGTTTTCTGCAGCATGGCGCCAGTCTCCAACCAACTCTGTAGCATAGCCACAGTCTCCGACCATCATTTCCTCTTGTATGTCTGCATTTCTGACTGTCCTCTCTAGCATTACATACACTGAACTTTATATGTAGCCCTTTGGTGATATCAGGGGCCAAATTTGAGGCCCATTTATACTTCATAAGTTGACAACCACTGCTTTAAAGGGAAATCTTTTGTAGTGTTTTCAGGAACATACGTGGATGGGAGATACATAAAACGTGGACCTATACTCTATTTTAAACCTTTACAAGCAGCTACCATACAATGCTACCTTTATTAGCCATAAAGTCTCTTCTGTGTGTCTCTCTATCCTCATTATAGTTACTAAGGGCTTATGATAATGCATTAATTGCAAAGGTGGTTTTGCTTAAGTGCAATGGGCATTAGATGTCTCTTGAAAGTTACAGAAGCTCTGTTCACCTATCTGGAAGTGTTCTTGTGTAAAAAAAAACACCTTTCTTTAGTCCCAATATATATACAGTTTCTCACAAATATGAGTACACCCCTCGCATTTTTGTAAATATTTTATTCTATCTTTTCATGTGACAACACTGAAGAAATGACACTTTGCTACAATGTAAAGTAGTGAGTGTACAGCTTGTATAACAGTGTAAATTTGCTGTCCCCTCAACATAACTCAATTAATGTCTAAACCACTGGCAACAAAAGTGAGCACACCCCTAAGTGAAAATGTCCAAATTGGGCCCAAAGTGTCAATATTTTGTGTGGCCACCATTACTTTCCAGCACTGCCTTAACCCTCTTGGGCATGGAGTTCACCAGAGCTTCACAGGTTGCCACTGGAATCCTCTTCCACTCCTACATGACGACATCACGGAGCTGGTGGATGTTGCGCTCCTTCACCTTCCATTTGAGGATGCCCCACAGATGCTCAATAGGGTTTAGGTCTGGAGACATGCTTGGCCAGTCCATCACCTTTACCCTCAGCTTCTTTAGCAAGGCAGTGGTTGTCTTGGAGGTGTGTTTGGGGCCGTTATCATGTTGGAATATTGCCCTGCGGCCCAGTCTCCGAAGGGAGGGGATCATGCTCTACTTCAGTATGTCACAGTACATGTTGGCATTCATGGTTCCCTCAATGAACTGTAGCTCCCCAGTGCCGGCAGCACTCATGCAGCCCCAGACCATGACACTCCCACCACCATGCTTGACTGTAGGCAAGACACACTTGTCTTTGTACTTCTCACCTGGTTGCCGCCACACACGCTTGACACCATCTGAACCAAATAAGTTTATCTTGGTCTCATCAGATCACAAGACATGGTTCCAGTAATTCATGTCCTTAATCTGCCTGTCTTCAGCAAACTGTTTGCTGGCTTTCTTGTGCATCATCTTTGGAAGAGGCTTCCTTCTGGGATGACAGCCATGCAGACCAATTTGATGCAGTGTGCGGCGTATGGTCTGAGCACTGACAGGCAGACGTCTATTTCCCAAAGACAACCTCTGGATATGATGCTGAGCACGGGTACTCAACGTCTTTGGTCAACCATGGCGAGGCCTGTTCTGAGTAGATCCTGTCCTATTAAACCGTTGTATGGCCTTGGCCACCATGCTGCAGCTCAGTTTCAGGGTCTTGGCAATCCTCTTATAGCCTAGGCCATCTTTATGTAGGGCAACAATTCTTTTTTTCAGATCCTCAGAGAGTTCTTTGCCATGAGGTGCCGTGTTGAACTTCCAGTGACCAGTATGAGAGAGTGAGAGCGATAACACCAGATTTAACACACCTGCTTCCCATTCACACCTGAGACCTTGTAACACTAAGGAGTCACATGACACCGGGGAGGGAAAATGGCTAATTGGGCCCAATTTGGACATTTACACTTAGGGGTGTACTCACTTTTGTTACCAGCGGTTTAGACATTAATGGCTGTGTGTTGAGTTATTTTGAGGGGACAGCAAATTTACACTGTTATACAAGCTCCACACTCACTACTTTACATTGTAGCAAAGTGTCATTTCTTCAGTGTTGTCACATGAAAAGATAGAATAAAATATTTACAAAAATGTGAGGGGCGTACTCACTTTTGTTAGATACTGTATTTGCCTAAGCCAAACTAAATGATCAAGGGCAAGCAATACCATGCTGCTGATCATAAGAGTTTAAAAATCTAGAGCCTAAACTGAGCCACAAAAACCTCTTTATCTGCTGTAGGTCCAGATAAGTGACCGTGGCTTCAATTAAAAAAAAAAAAGTATACAGTATTTTTTAATGCCCTTACTGGAATTGTGACCATAAACCGATTAGCCATAACTTTATGACCACTGTCAGGTACAGTGAATAACATAGATATCTCATTACAATGGCATCTGAAAGTGGGTGGGATATATTAGGCAACAAAGAACAAGAAAGGTGCGCCTCTAAGTGCAGTAGTGTATAAAACAAATTTATTAAACAAGATTAAAAGTACTCACAATGGTAGTGTGCAGGTGCGCATTGCAGTGTCAGCCACTGCTGGCTATAGTTGTCCTTGGTCTGTCTGGAATGGCTGCTGGGATGAGGTCCTGGTCTGCCTGGCAGTGGTGGGCTGGGGGGGCGGCGTTGGTGGTTCCCGGCGTCTCCTCCTCTGGCTCCGGTGGATTTTGGCGTGAACGACCGTTCGGGCGTTCGTTCGGTCCGTGCAGGGCAGATGCAGGTGGT
>BLSH010198540.1:774594-787986 GCA_018402905.1 Glandirana rugosa
AATGTGAGATTAGGGGGGGGGGGGTGACAGTGCGTGATAATAATAATATGTAAATATATCGAGAGTGTATATGGTGTCGCGACATGTCTCTTGTGACTCGGTAAGTGTAGTCAGAAACGTGGTCTCCAGTGCGTGACAGTGGGGGGGGGGGGATTAGAGTGTAAGCTCCTCTGGTGCAAAGATTGATGTGACTGGCTCAGTGTTCTCTGTACGGCACTGTGGTATATGTCAGAGCTATATAAATGTATAATAATAATAGTGTGTGACTGTGGGGGGCATTGGAGTGAACATTTTTGTTTATTAAAAATCTTACAAACATAATAAAAACATATTTACATATATACAAAATAAATAAAAAATATATATATAAACAAAAATAGCTTACATCAGCATAGAAACAGAAAATGGCTTTTTCTCTGTACAGCACTGCGGTATATGTCAGAGCTATATAAATGTATAATAATAATAGTAGCGTGTGACAGTGGGGGGACATTAGAGTGTAAGCTCCTCTGGTGCAGAAACTGATGTGACTGGCTCAGAGTTCTCTGTACAGCACTGCGGTATATGTCAGCGCTATATAAATGTATAATAATAATTTTGTGTGACTGTGGTCTTATTCTCTGTTATCAGGCACTGGCTCGCTGCCACCTACACCCGCTTTGCTGTGCCCTACTTTATATATGACATCTACGCCATGTACCTCTGCTACTGGCACAAGCATAAGGTGAAAGACCATGCGGGGGGCTACGATCTGCTCAAGGCCTACCTCTATAAGGAGTTCCTGATGGTCCTACACCATGTCTTTATGGTACTCGTCTGCTTCCCCGTGTCTGTGGTGAGTCAAGGCCAAAGCATAACGTATATAATATACTGTATAGGACAAGTCATAGCATATATAGATGGTATATGACATTATCCATACACTACCCCAATAAAGTAGTAAAGTGCAAGCTCTTTTGAGCACCACTCTCTTTTCAATGATTTTAATGTATGTACTATTTAGTGCCCTGCATGTTTACAAGGATTTTGCACACTGCTGTGGAATATGTTAGCACTCAAATAAAAGAATAACTGCAATTCATTTTCCCTTTAAAAAGTGTATATAAAGCCTAACAATGTACTTCTCTTATATAAGTATACAATTGAATCTGTTTTGTTAAATCGGTTAAATAAGTACAAAAATTCCTGCCAGAAATCTTGTGAGCTGATAATGTCCTGTGGTCTCTGACTCTGCTGATTCTTATTAGTACTGTTCCTGTCCCTCTGTGGACTACAGAACACTTCTCCCCTATGTTATGGAGAGAAGGAGAGAGGGAGGTGTTTAGTAGCCCTGACTATAGATAATACGGTACAGTGAGTAAGCGTTGGCTCCCTAAGACAGGATGTGTGTTAGGCTAAATTTAGACTTGCAGCTTAACTTCTGTGCCTGAAAAGCAACCTGTGTTTGGGTTGCTTTTCAGTGGTGTTTGATAGGTAATGAGGAGGCTATGTGATGCCTCCTCACTGCCTGTCTTAATCCCATAATTGCCGAACCATTGCGCGCATTGCATACAGTTGTGAGGTGTTTGCAGAACTTCCCTATTCACTTGAATGGGTCGCATTCATCAGTGGTAATGCCTGCCAAACGCAACAGGAGTGATCATTTTTGCTGTGGGTGCGGAGCAAAGCATTGCAACCATGGCATGTGAACACCCCCATCTGCTGCCTTTGCAGCTTAAGTGGGGGCATTTGGGGGCTGCTAACAATACAACTGCACATTTTTAATGCCGCCCCCAACTGCAAGCCCAAACAAGCGCCTACTGGCAGGACGATCAGGTGAAAGTAAAGGAAAGCAAAAGTCTGAAGTTAGAAAACTAACGCGGCCACCACATCTAAAGGTTGGTTAAGCTGCAAGATATTCTGCTTCTGTTTTTGGGTTTAGATACCCCCATATCTGGGAAGATCGAGCAAGTTTGCAAATATGTACCTACATTTTCTTTCCTTTTTCTTGCAATCCCCTTAGAGCTATACTGTTGTGCTGGTTTAAACGTCCTGCTCAATAGCCGATAAGCCGTCTGGAAATACCTCAATATTCTGAAGGTCTTCCAGATATTTGCCACAATCTCCTCAACTACATTTAATGGGATGTGGGGAAGATCTCAGTAACAGGATTCTTTGCAATCCCCATGTAGGCAGGTGCAGTCTTTTTTCTCCACTGCAGGTGCCGATCATCTGCAGCGGCTATGCAGGTGGAGGAGGAAGTCAAGAGGAACCTAGTTCCTCTATGGTTTCCTCGGTCACAAGGAGACAGCATTTGATTGGATGCTGGCACCCCATGTGATGTTGGCAGCCATCTTGGGTCAGGCAGAGTCTATTTAAATCCCTGGCTTCTGAGTTTGCTAGAGTAAGACAGGGACGGTACTTAGCGTCAGGGAGAGGTTCCAGACAAGTAGGGAAAGGGCCGGAATAAGCCATCCTTCTTGGAAGCCTCCCCATTAGGGTTTGGACCGGGCAGGCCGCATTTCGCCCCTCAGCATACAGCGTCTGCTACTACTCATCGCTGTTACATCTTGGGAGTGCACTCGGTCGGGTTGCCTTCCCGCCATGCATGTTGTGTATTGTGAAACTTTCAGTACAGTTCTGTTTTCTGCATTTGGACTCTGAGTGTTCTCTGCCGCCGCACCACGCTTCACCCACCCGCATCCAGGATCAGCCCAGGGTGTGTTTCTGTAACTGTATGGTGATTCAAAAGAACTGGATTGAATTTGTATGGAATCCTAGGTAGACCTTTAACAGCCTTTCCAATATCCATACACATGTCACATGACCACTATTTATTTCTCTTGCAGCTCTGGAGGGAAGGAAAAGGTGACTTCTTCTTGGGTTGCATGCTGATGGCCGAACTCAGCACTCCGTTTGTTTGTCTGGGCAAAGTGCTCATCCAGGTGGGTACCGCTTTCTTTCCCCTTCAAAGTAACTGATACCCACAACAGTCATTCCCACAGCTCCCCATTTTAACTTTTATATGTGTTGTTAAAAGCATCTAATGTGATTCTGGCCCAGTTTTCGTCTCCCCTAAGGCCTCACACACACGGACGTTTTTTAACGTTTTTTGCAGCTCTCCATGTTATTCAATGGCCCCATAAAAACGCCAACGTTTTTGAGCTGTAGATGGCATCGGCGTTATTAAGCTGTAAATCGACCGCAGGACCCACGCGTTCCGAGGCTGTAATGTTATGGCATTTTTGATGCTGAGCCGGCAAAACGCTCACTAACACGCATTAACGCCGTAACGACATCAACCAGCGTTTCTAGCGCCGACGTTTTCAGGTTAAAAAATAGCAGAGGAATGTTTTTTTTTAAAAAAAACTCCTATTGACGCAGACGCTCACTAACGCTCATTAACGCCGATGCAAGACTCAGACGAAATCGCATTACGCCCGTATGTATGAGGCCTAAGTCCTATGAACTAGGAGAAGGAGGGAAGCATGAGGAGTCATCAGCTGTCAATCGGGATTTCCCGCTGACAGCAGAATATAGATAAACAATTGCCAGCATTAAAAAATAAAGAAACAACGTGGGGGGGTTCTGGTATGGTTATTAAGGGGAACCCCACGCCAAAATTTTTTAAAAAATGACGAGGTCCCCCCCAGAAATCCATTACAGACCCTTATCTGAGCATTCAGCCTGGCAGGTAAGGAAAGGGGGGAGGAGAAACGAGCGAGCACTCCCCCCTCCTGAACCGTACCAAGCCACATGCCCTCAACATGGGGGGGCTGCTTTGTGCCGGGGGGCTCCCCCCAAAAATACCTTGTCCCCAAGTTGATGGGGATGGGGGCCTCTTCCTCACAACCCTGGGCAGTGGTTGTCAGGGTCTGCGGGCAGGGGCTTATCAAAATCTTGAAGCCCCCTTCAACAAGGGGGCCCCCAGATCCTGGCTCACTCCCATGTGAATGAGTATGGGGTACATTGTACCCCTATTCATTCACCAAAAAAGTGTCAAAAATAAATAAAAACACAAACACAGTTAATGACAAGTCCTTTATTTAAATAGCAAAACAAAAATTGTGTCCACTGAAGTAAATGCAGCATCAATCACGATGAACGCCGCTACCGACCCGGAAAAAAAAAAAACTCAGCACCTGTCGCTTGCCTCCCGGCGTCTGACATGTTTGGTTCCCACTGACCAGTGGCAGCTGGTGAAATTTTAGGATGGGGGGCTCCAGACCTCGCCCTTCCTTTTTGACCCCCCCACTTTTCATAAGCCCCACCCCTTATAGTTCCCACCCCTTGTGTCAGAAGTATACAGCCCAGCATCACCAGATAGTGGTATACAGCATCACCAGTTAGGAGTATACAGAGCACCAGATAGCAGTATACAGAGTCACCATATAGCAGTATACAGAGCCCCAGATAGGGTATACAGTCACCAGATAGGGTATACAAAGCCTCAGATAGGGTATACAGTCACCAGATAGGGGTATACAGGGTCCCAGATAGGGTATACAGTCACCAGGTAGGGGTATATGCGGTCCCAGATAGTGTATACAGTCACCAGGTAGGGGTTTGCGGCGGTTCATGCTCCATGCAGAGTATTGCACATATTACATGTCATAGGCAGCTCCATGCAGAATATTGCACATAATACATGTCATAGAAAGCTCCATGCAGAGTATTGCACATAGTACATATCATAGGCAGCTCCATGCAGAGTATTGCACATACTAGTACATGTCATAGGAAGCTCCATGCAGAGTATTGCACATACTAATACATGTCATAGGCAGCTCAGTGCAGAGTATTGCACATAGTATATATTATAGGAAGCTCCATGCAGAGTATTTCACATAGTATATATCATAGGCAGCTCAATGCAGAGTATTGCACATAGTATATATCATAGGAAGCTCCATGCAGAGTATTGCACATAGTATATATCATAAGCAGCTCAATGCAGAGTATTGCACATAGTATATATCATAGGAAGCTCCATGCAGAGTATTGCACAAAATATATATCATAGGAAGCCCCATGCAGAGTATTGCACATACTAGTACATGTCATAGGCAGCTCAATGCAGAGTATTGCCCCCCCCCCAAAGTCAGGACTAGTCCCGCACTTACCTCCATCTAATAGGCAGGCAGGCAGGAGTGTGCAGAGTTTGGCATGCGGCCAGCGGCTGTTTCTATGCAGAGACAGCGCTTGCAGGTAAGCGTGCTGAAGCATGGAGTCTTCTCTCTTCAGTCTCCATGGCCGAAAGTGATGCAGAGGCTCCTCCGAGATCAATCACCACCGTCTATTGGATGGCGGTGATTGATATTGACAGTACCAGGAGCCAATAGGCGGCGTGAGGCGCAGAGCAAAGCGCCTCAAGGCAGGATTAAACCCTGCCATTGAAGTGTGACGCCTGCAATCATGTGATTGCAACGACGTCACGCTTCCCATAGTGCACTGTGCCCGGCGCCCAAAGACAGTGCACTATGTTAATTTAAACCAACTTTTTTTTTTTTTTTTAAAGGGGACTTTTTTTTGGAGGGGGCGGCGCCCGGGTGCCCCCTATGGGCGGGCCTCCACTTCCACTGACCCTAAATAAACAAAGGTGCGGGGTCACTGGTGACAGAGGGTTACCCCGACCCTTTGCTTATTTAGCGTTGCTAGGCACGCGCCAACTGATAGCTCTGGTTCCCAGTGCCAATGGTAAATAAGCAAAAGGGCAGAGTCACCTGTCATCGGTGGGACCCGCAGATGTCAGACGCCGGGAGGCAAGCGATGGGTGCAGAGCTTTTTTTTTCGGATCGGTGCGCACCCTGCTGATGGCTCCATGGGTTGTTAAGGACACGGCAGCCAGGAGGCCACCCCATTCCTTAACAACCAGCTATTATTGAATGAACTTTGTTTATTTTGTTAATGTTTATTTCGGATTCGTTTTAATCCATTAGTGTTGTATTTGGAAATTCGGATACATCTGAATAACGAAATTTCGCCCGAATTTCAGTTTGGAACTAACTGCACATGTCTATTTGTCTTACTGGTATTGTAATCTTAAGGTATTGTTGTTGGTGTAAATGATCTGGTTCCTGAGCAGGCGGCTTCTACACCCCAGAGGATCTCCACAGTCTCCTTGACTTGTAGTGTAATATAACGAGAATTGAAATTGAAGCTCCACACCACTGCTAAGTAGTCCAGACACAACTTTATTCCATTAAAAGTCAGAGGCATAATCCAAAAAAAAGTATCCAATGCGTTTTGGGGGTCCAAGCACCCCCCTTCATCAGGGCTTGACTGTTTGGCAACCCAGCAAGAAAATAAGCTGCTCATAAGGCCTGTGTTTGTAATTCACACTGGAAAAATAACATTGTAGGTCCAGTACACTTTTGGCTGGTTCACATTGTTTCCAGTCAAGCCCTGATGAAGGGGGCGCTTGGACCCCCGAAACGCGTTGGCTACTTTTTTGGATTGTACTGCTGTCTTTTAATGGAATAAAGTTGTATCCGGATCTCTTAGCAGTGGTGTGGTGCTTCAATTTCAATTCTTATTACAGAGATTTGTAAATATGAGGACTGGATGGACAGAAATGCAAGTCTATTTGCATGTACAACAGCTCCTGTGTATGTATGTATATATATATTACAACAGGGTGTTTAACTGCTTGCTAGGAGTTCAGCTTTACAAAAGTAATTTGTTCGTCCATTGGACAAGAGTTCTTCTTTAATTATTGAATGTTGTTGACATTCTCCCTTGTCTCCCCTGCAGTATAAGAAGCAGCACACACTTCTGCACCGGGTCAATGGTGTCATCATGCTGGTGACGTTCTTCTGCTGCCGTCTCCTGCTCTTCCCGTACATGTACTGGGTATATGGACAACGGGTCGGACTGCCTCTCTACAAGGTCCCGTTCAGCCTGTCTGCAGAATATAACCTTGGTGCAGCCATTCTCATGGCCCCCCAAGTCTACTGGTTCTACCTAATCTGCAGAAGAGCTTACAGTCTGTTCCGACAGTCAATGATGAGTCAGCGGCCCAAAAATGGACATCCGGCACCTGACAGCCCTTCAGCCAAAGACCAGGACTGCTCACAGTGACGCCTCCACCCCTCTCCGTTTAGTTCCAACATGTCCGCACCCAGCTACAGAGCCCCAACCCCAAAACATGAGATCCGCTGAGGCCGTGCTATTGAGAGACTGTGCCTATCCAACGGAGGCACTTAGGCACCTTGTAATGTACTGCTTAAGAGGTCCACAGGAAGTCTCTGAAGTGTCCTGGAGCAAAGTGAGAGGCGACATTAACTCCCTGTGGGGATGGAAAACGGTCTTACCTGCTGCGTGAAAGTATTACCATGTACAGAGTTCACCAATGCTCTGTCATTCTTATAGAAAGTTTACTATTTGCAGTACTCCTGGTGACCACTAGGGGTCACTGCCCCAACACTTTGCCATTTGTGCACTATTTGCAGTCCTCAATTAGACCACTGGGTGTCACTGTCCTTCACACTGTCATATAATAATTGCTGCAGTATCAGTGAACTTGGAGTCACTACCACCAATGTGCTGCACTGTGTATATTATCTGCAGCACTGCTAATACCCCACTGGATGGCAGTGGCCCCCCAACACTCCATTGATGTACAATTTACAGTACTCCGAATCCACCATCCAGGGCATACTTGCCACCATCGTTGTCATTTCCATTCAAAACGTAATATATGCAGTCTGCGAAACACTCATGAATGCTACATGAGTACAATCTGCAGTACTCCAGTTGACGACTGGGTGTCACTATGTATAATTATATGAAAACTATTTGCAGTACTCCTCGTGACCAGTAGGTGTCACTAATGCCAACACTAGCATCTGTATACTGTCTGCAGAACTCACAGTGACCACTGGGGGTCACTGTAACCACACAGTCATAAGATATGCTATCTGCAGCACTCTTTGTGAGCACTAGGTATTACTTCTATTTATACATACAGGGATCAGTACTCATTAGGTCCTCAGAATTGGTGTTATCCCACACTACTAGAAAAGTATGTGTGACACACCTATTATTTATATTATTATGGGACTCAAATACTGGCAATCTCTTTGAAACAACCCACCCACATCCGCCTTTTAGGTGAAGAGTACCCTGCATTACTGGTAGTGCCCACATGAGAGCGCTCTTCTGTGTGATACAAAACACACTGTTCTCTTGGTCTAAAAGTTGCACACAATTAAAATGTATGGACTTAACGCCACAGCTCATCCTTCCTCCAACGGCTTCCCTCCCCTAGCTCAGTATACCTTTGGGGAGGGGGGACCAACGCCTCCTGCACCTTTAGTAACGGGAGAGTCTTTGGCAGCAGCAGCATGTTAGGGGTTAAGTCTATCTGCCAAGACAACCACTCTCCAACGGAATGGCTAAAATACAGCAAGCAAAAACTGTCGCTCTATGCTGCACACGTAAGGGTTAAGCATGGCCAGTCAATAGCCAATCCGCTGTGCTTGCCTGGAACCTATAAAGTCCTCATGGCTTTGCTTTACGGCTCTTAGTTTACAAAATAGACAGAGTTAACCGGTAGGAATGTTAAGTATTCATGCGCCATTTTCTACGCAATGTAGAAGGAGCCAAATTGGCCAAGATGGAAGCCGATCAATCCCCCCTGAAACTGGTGATGTTGGGCCAGCAATTTCGAGAGATGGTGATCAAAACTTGGTGACACCATCGTGTACTGATCAGTTTAAAGAGGTTCTCCTGGAAAGTGTTAACCTTGCAGAAGGGTTCCATTTACAGCCTTGGGGGAATATCCATTGGAGGGGTGAGGGCTGTGTGACATCCAAAGCCTTCTCAGGAATCCAAAGTCCTTAGATGGACTGAAAGTTGAAGGAGTCGCTAGCAGACATATCTGCTGAGTTTCATGAATTTCTGCAGTACCTCAACTAAAGCCATCTGATTTCAGATAAGGCCTGAGACTTCACATGTCCTAGAAGTTAATGAGCTAGGGCTCTGTAAAGTCCAGAACCTTATCTAGGATCCGCCATTTTCATGAGAGTCTACAGTATCTCAACTAACAAGACCTACTGATTTCAGATAATAGTTGAGGTCCCTCTTAACCCTTAGCTGTCTTGGAAGTTAATGATCTGAGGGCTTTGAAATGTCCAAAGCCTTATCTAGAATCTACTATGCTGAAACAGACTGGGAATGAAGGGAATCACTAGGAACGATGCTCATTCAGTTTCTTGAGTGTCTACAGCATCTCAACTAAGGAGACCTACTAGCAGAGGTAGCCCTCAACAGATAAGGGCTGAGGCCCCTCTTAATCCTTAGCTGTCCTGGAAGTTAATGATCCGAGGGCTTTGAATAATCCAAAGCCTTATCTAGAATCCACAATGCTGAAACAGACTGGGAAAGAAGGGAAACACTAGAAAAGATGCTTGTTCAGTCCATGCGTGTCTACAGCATCTCAACTATTAAGACCTACTGTTTTCAGATAATAGCAGTTGCCCTGGAAGTTATTAAGCTGAGGGTTTTGAAAATTCCAAAGGCTTATCTGGACTCCACCATACTAAAGCTGGCCATAGATGGATGGAAATTCAGGCAGTTCAGCAGGGGTCGGCCAAAGTTCAATCCATCTATGGCCAGACCTCTGGAAAATGTATGTTCGATCACAGCATGCAGCCAATTGGCTGCAGCACTGATCAGTGTATTCTGACAGCAGAGTTGTCCCAAAATCAGTACAAAAAAGTGCAGCAGGGAGCATTCCTCCATCCACCTTGTATGCGTGGATGGGGCAATCCGTCCAGGTTATTTTTTTCGAACAAAAAAAAATTAATTATGTATGGCGAGTTGAAGGCTCAGAATTAAGGATGTTCCTAGTAAAAATGTCTGCTTACCTTCATAATTGGCTACAGTCTCAACTAACTGATCTGAGGGCTTTGTAAAGTCCAAATCCTTATCGGTAATCCAGTGTCCCGAAACAAACTGGAAATTAAGGGAGGCACTGGCAAAGATGGCTGTTCAGTGCCATGAGTGTCTACAGCATCTCTACTAACAAGACAAACTGATTGCCGATAATAGCTGAGGTCCCTCATAACCTTTGGCTTTTCTGGAAGTTAATGACCTGAGGGCTTTGAAAAGCCCAAAGCCTTAGTCTGGGTTCACACTGATGCAATTCGGATTCAGGTTTCATCCAATTCGCATGACAGGAGAGTGTGACCGGCCCTCAATGGAGACGGTTCACACAGCTCCTGGGCGGTCACATTCCAAATTGAAGAAGGTCCTGTACGTCTGTTTCAGGTGCGAATTCAGCCCTTATTCGCACCTGAAACAGTGAACAGACAAGCACTGGAACCCCTGCTGTGAGCGACGGCCATAGTTAGTGTGAACCCAGCTTTATCTGGAATCCACTGTGGGGACAGACTGGGAATTAAGGAAGTCACTAGCAAAGATGGCTGTTCAATATCACAAGTGTCAAAGAACCTTAACTAACAAGACCATCTGATTTCAGATAAGGCTGAGGTCCCTTGTAACCCTTGGCTATCCTGGAAATTAATGAGCGTAGGGCTTTGTAAAGTCCAAAGCCTTATCTGGAATCCACTGTGTTGGGACAGACTGGGAATTAAGGGAGGCGCTAGCAAGAATGTCTGTTTAGTTTCACGAGTATCTACAGCATCCCAAATAATAAGACCATCTGATTTAAGTTAAGGGCTGAGGTCCCTCATAACCCACCGCTTTACTGGAAGTTAATGAGCTGAGGGCTTTGTAAAGTTCAAAGCCTTATCTGGAATCCATTGTGCTGATACAGACTGGAAATTAAGGGAAGCACCAGAAAAGATAGCTGTTCGGGGTCATGGGTGTCTAAAGAACCTCAACTAACAAGACCATCTGATTCTAGTTAAGGTCTGAGGTCCCTCATAACCCTCACCTTTTATGTAAGTTAAAGAGCTGAGGGCTTTGTAAAGGCCAAAGCCTTATCTGGAATCCAGCCATAGATTGATTGACATTCAGCCTTTTCAGCAGGGGAATTAAGGGAGGCGCTAGCATGGATGTCTATTTAGTTTCTCAAGTGTCTACAGCAGTGATTTTCAACTCCGGTCCTCAGGACCCACCAACAGGCCAGATTTTAAGTATAACCTTGGGGAGATGCAGACTAGAATACTGCAATCACTGAGAAGCAAATGATATCACCTGTGATATATTTCAGTTATCCTGCAAACCTGGCCTGTTAGTGGGTCCCGAGGACAGGAGTTGAGAACCACTGGTCTACAGCATCCTAACTAACAAGACCATTTGATTTCAGATAAGGGCTGAGGTCCCTCATAATCCTCTGCTGTCTTGGAAGTTAATGAGCTGAGGGCTTTGTTACCTTCAAAACCTTATCTGGAAGCCACTGTGCTGAGACAGACTGGGAATGAAGAGAGTCACAAAAAAGAATGTCTACAGCATCATCTGATTCCCGATAAGGGCTGAGGCCTCACAAAGCCCTGGTCTTTCCTGGGAGTTAATGAGCTGAGTACCTTGGCTCAAAAATGGCTGCGATGTGTATAGGTTTGAGGCGAAATGCCAGCTGGCATTGCTCTTCTATGCTCAATTGCACGCCCCCACCACTGTGACCGCGCTGTCACCAACAGCCTTCGGTTACGGTTGAGGATTGGGAGTCAGTAGGGTGAGCTCCCGATTACCCGACCACTTTAACAGCCAATCGCAGTGATCACATGATCGGGAAGCCCCAGAAGCAAAATGAATTTAAAGGGCCAACTACTGCCGGCAGAAGGGGGTTAGGAACTTTGCCTGCTTTGGTTTTGTTTCAATTCAAACAACCTGTTCTTGTGGACCAGTGAATTTTTTCAAGATGGAAGGTTCAGACACAGTTACGGAAAGTCAGTGCAGAGCTCATCAACCAGTAGAGTAAACCTGTCTGTTTCCCTCGGTGATAGCTCACCTGTCTAGCACAGGCAGGAGGATGGGAAGTTGCTATTGAGACTCCGGGGAGTCAAATCCCAGCGCACACAGGCATTTAATACTTTTACTCAAACGGAAGGAAATATAACCAATAGCAACACAAACACTACAAAAAAAAATGGCTATATTAGGTTGTCCAATTGTATGCCAGTTGCCATATCAAATATTTTGTATTTTACCCAAAAGGCAAAGTTATACATTAACACTTTCCTGGAGAGCCAACTGTGAAACAAACCTTGCTAGAAGCCACCGATGGAAGCTGCCCTTTTTGTTATTTCTGGGGCTGCCTGCCGGTTTTGCTCCCTGCATCAGATTTAGAAGTTAGAGAATGGCAGCTTCCATCTGAGACGTCTCACTGCCATAAGCCTGGCTGGCCTCAAGGATGGCTGCCTCACGGCCCACCAGTTCCTGGTCGATTGATAGGCTACCTATAAGCCCCTCCCACCTGTCAAAGAATACAGCACGGGGGGGCGGGGTTTGAGGCGAGTTGTATCCGGGTAAAAATTAGTCATTGATACAAAATCTTATTATTATTTTTATGCATACGTTGCTGCTAAGATCCCAGACATTGTCACCGGTCCTGATAATTCAACCTATATAGACCCCTATTATAATCTATCCCTTCAATTTCTCCACCTCCTCTCTAGAAACCCCGCCCGCACCCGATTCCTAGCCCCTCCCTTCTTATTTATTTATAATTTATTTATTTATTCCATTTTTTTTTGTTTTTTTAAACTGAATGTAAATATATTTCAGCAGAGCAAAATGTTAGTAATGTACTGCAATTTATAATACTTGTAAAGAGGTATTAAAAAAAAAAAAAAGAAAAAAAAAAAACATTAAATGCAATCCAAAGAGTATCTGTGGAATGATGTCTATTGGCTGCAGCGAGCATCTGTGCACCTCGAGATTGGTTCAAATATGTATATATATATACATACATATATATATATATACTTATACATATACATACATACATACATATATATATATACACACACACACACAAAATTATAAACACAACACTTTTGTGTTTGCTCCTAATTATCATGAGCTGAACTTATATCAGGGATATGCAATTAGCGAACCTCCAGCTGTTGCAGAACTACAAGTCCCATGAGGCATAGCAAGACTCTGACAGCCACAAGCATTACACCCAGAGGCAGAGGCATGATGGGACTTGTAGTTTTGCAACAGCTGGAGGTCCGCTAATTGCTTATCCCCGTTATAGACCTACGACTTTTTCTATGTACACAAAAGGCCTGTTTCTCTCAAATATTGTTCACTAATCTGTCTAAATCTGTGTTAGTGAACACTTCTCCTTTGCTGAGATAAACCATCCACCTCACAGGGGTGGCATATCAAGATGCTGATTAGACAGTATGATTATTGCACAGGTGTGCCTTAGGCTGGCCACAATAAAAGGCCACTTTAAGGCCTCATACAGGACGTTTGTACGCCGCTTTTTTTTTGCAG
>BLSH010198540.1:795574-827460 GCA_018402905.1 Glandirana rugosa
CGACCCTCTGTTACGTTTGGAAGACCTTTACCGTGTATAACTACACGGTACGACCTCCTCAACCTGACGGACACGTTGGTAGATATCCCAGGTCTATAACGGAGAACGATGGCCATCACTGTGACTGGGATCGGTTTACGTTTTGATCACTTTTTATCACTATTCCACTCATCCCTTTTTACAGTCACCAAAGGTGGACATTTTGGTAACCTCAAACAGAATAACAACGGGTAGATCACGTGGACAATTAAAGTAATTGTGGTTTCGTTGACTTTACCTAATTGTTGGGGGAGACCGTGAATTGACTGGTCTAGTTATAGGTCAAGTCAATGAAACTCCTGGGATATTGATCTGGTCAGTTAAGTGCCAGAGGGGGTTGTTAATCCATTTCAGTTGCTTTGGTGTTAATGAAATTAACAGGTGCACTAGATGGGCAACAATAAGACAAACTCCAATGGTTTTACAGGTGGAAACCACTGACATTTTTCCCTACTCACCTTATCACTATTTTTCACTAGTTTTGCATTTGGCTAGGGTCAGTGTCACTACCGGTAGCAAGAGGCAATATCTGGACCCTATAGATGGTTGCACAGGCAGTCCAACTCCTCCAGCATGGCACATCAATATGTGCCATTTCCAGAAGGTTTGCATTGTCTCCCAGCACAGTCTCAAGAGCATGGAGGAGATTCCATCAGACAGGCAGTTACTCTAGGAGAGCTGGACAGGACCGTAGAAGGTCCTTAACCCATCAGCAGGACCGGTATCTGCTCCTTTGTGCAAGGAGGAACAGGATGAGCACTGTCAGAGCCCTACAAAATGTCATGCAGTAGGCCACTGGTATAAACGTCTCTAACCATTCAGAAAGAGACTTTATGAAGGTGGCCTGAGGGCTCAATGCCCTCTAGTGGGCCCTATGCTCACTGCCTGGCACCATGGAGCTCGATTGGCATTTGCCAGAATTGGCAGTCCACCACTGACACCCTGTGCTTTTTACAGATGAGAGTAGGCTCACCCTGAGCACATGTGACAGACGTGAAGGGGTGTGGAGAATGTTCTGCTGCCTGTAACATTGTTCAGCATGACCGGTTTGGTGGTGGGTCAGTGATGGTCTGGGGGGGCATATCCATGGAGGAAAGCACAGACCTCTACAGGCTAGACAATGACACCCTGACTGCCATTAGTTATCAGGATGAAATCCTTGAACCCTTTGTCAGACCCTATGCTGGTGCAGTGGGTCCTGGGTTCCTCTTGGTGAACAACAATGCCCGGCCTCATGTGGAGAGAGTATGCAGCCAGTTCCTGGAGGATGAAGGAATTGATACCATTGAATGGCCCCCACGCTCGCCTGACCTAAATCCAATAGAAGCACCTCAGTCTGTTCAGGAGCTCAGCGATGCCTTGATCCAGATCTGGGAGGAAATACCCCAGGACACCATCCGTCGTCTCATTAAGAGCCCCGACATTGGAAGGCATGCATACAAGCATGTGGGGGTCATACAATCTACTGAGGACCATTGTGAGCTGCTGCAATGACATTGCAGCAAAATGGACTAGCCTGCTGCATTATTTCTCACTTTGGTTTTTGCGGTGTCTTTGAATTCAGCCCTCTGTAGGGTGATCATTTTAATTTCCATCAAACAATATGGCATCCTTTCATTCCTAACACATTACCCAGTCCATATAAGAATAGATAACCAGCATAAGATTTTTCCCTATTGAGATCTGGTGTGTTATCAAAGCGTTCCTTTAATCCCTTGAGATATATTATATAGATAGAGATATAAATAGAGATAGATACTTATACAGGTGTGCTTAAAAGTTTACCCTGGCAGAATTTATGATTTCTTGGCCATTTATCAGAGAATATGAATGAGAACACAAAAACATTTCTTTCACTCATGGTTAGGGTTTGGCTGAAGCCATTTATTATCAATCAACTGTGTTTACTCTTTTTAAATCATAATGACAACAGAAACTACCAAAATGACCCTGATCAAAAGTTTACATACCCTGGTGATTTTGGCCTGACAACATGCACACAAGTTGACACAAAGGGGTTTGAATGGCTATTAAAGGTAACCATCCTCACCTGTGATCTGTTTGCCTGTAATTAGTGTGTGTGTATAAAAGGTCAATGAGTTTCTGGACTCCTGACAGACCCTTGCATCATTCAGCCAGTGCTACACTGACGTTTCTGGATTCTGAGTCAGGGGGGAAAGCAAAAGAATTGTCAAAGGATCTGCGGTAAAAGGTAGTTGAACTGTATAAAACAGGAAAGGGATATAAAAAGATATCCAAGTGGAAAATTAGGTGTTCTGTTGAAACCAAACCACGGTCAGGTAGACCAACTAAAATTTCAGCCACAACTGGGCTTTTTGTCAAGAGGAATGGGCAGCTTTACCATCTGAGAAGATAAAGAGCCTCATCCACAAATACCACAAAAGACTTCAGGCTGTCATTGATGTTAAAGGGAGCAATGCACGGTATTAAGTTAAATTTTGGTCTGATCACTCCAAATGACTTTGTGCCTGAAGGTTTGAGGCTTGTCTCTGTGCTGTTTGGTGTATTGTAATCGGGATACTTTGTGGCATTTGCGTAGTAATGGCTTTCTTCTGGCGACTCGACCATGCAGCCCATCTTTCTTCAAGTGGCTCTCTATTGTGCATCTTGAAACAGCCACACCACATGTTTTCAGAGAGTCCTGTATTTCACCTGAAGTTATTTGTTGGTTTTTCTTTGCATCCCAAAACGATTTTCCTGGCAGTTGTGGCTGAAATCTTAGTTGGTCTACCTGACCATGGTTTGGTTTCAACAGAACCCCTAATTTTCCACTTCTTGATTAGAGTCTGAACACTGCTGATTGGCATTCTCAATTCATTGGATATCTGTTTATATCCCTTTCCTGTTTTATACAGTTCAGCTACCTTTTCCCGTAGATCCTTTGACAATTCTTTTGCTTTCCCCATGACTCAGAATCCAGAAACGTCAGTGCAGCACTGGATGAAAGATGCAAGGATCTGTCAGGAGTCCAGAAACCCACTGACATTTTATACACACACACTAATTACAAGCAAACAGATCACAGGTGAGGATGGTAACCTTTAATAGACATTCAAACTCCTTTGTGTCAACTTGTGTGCATGTTATCAGGCCAAAATCACCAGGGTATGTAAACTTTTGATCAGGGTCATTTGGGTAGTTTCTGTAGTCATTATGATTTGAAGAGTAAAACACAGTTGATTGATAATAAATGACTTCAGCCAAACACCAACCATGAGTTAAAGAGATGTTTTGTGTTTTCATTCATATTCTCTGAAAAATGGCCAAGAAATCATAAATTCTGCCAAGGTACATGAACTTATGATATATATATATATATATATATATATATATATATATATATATATATACACACACACACACACACACACACTCTCATCATCCCCTACACACCAGTTCATATTTCATACACAGCTGATAGGAGTGTTGAACTGGTGTAGGTGGAGAGAAGACAGGGAGCAAGAGTGAGTGACCTCTAGATCCACCCACTCTTGCTAAGATTAACTAAACCTCAAAGTTCTAACAGTCTCATGTTACAGGCACCTGGGATAGGGTGAGGAAGATATTGAGATTGCACACAGAGTTCAGACAGATGTCAGGTAGCCAAGATTCGATAACAGCAGCAGATATTATTTTGTACACACAGCACACAAGACACAGAGAAGAAAGATGGTTGTTTATTGAACCCGTATTTTCCCAGACAGAGCTTTGGTTGGGACTGTTGCCAGTGACACAGCCCTCGCTACAGGTAAAAAGGCACGTTGTATAGACAGAACAGTAAAGACACGGTGTTAGGCACTGTACAGTGTTTCTTGATGCCCTTGACTGATCTGCCTCTAGGGAGCCAAACACAGAATGAATGGGCAGCATGTAGATGTCAAAAGGGGAGTTCCCTATTAGCAATCTAAATGGCTAACCTCTTAGACTGTCCTCTACATAGGCCACACTGAGCATTTGCATTCCCTCCTTGTGATTGTGACACAACAGGCCGCTGATTAACAGCAATCCAAAGAAAAAAACAAAAACAAACTATCTGTGCTCCACCCTAGCAACCAGTTTCCCCCTTTGAAGTTTCTGGTGGAGTGTGGGAAAATTTGGTCACAAGAGATAACAAATGAGCTGCTCTGGGCTAAAAGCCAATCACGAGGGTCATAGTATCCTTGAAGAGCTAAATTATTTTATAGACACTACTGAGTAAAACATATAGCAGTCTATGGAGGAGGTGTTCATTGTTTACCTACACTGGCCCTTTAATTACAGGAAGGTCGCTCCTGAAAAGTAGCCCAGGGATGGGGGAGGAGTCACAGCTTAAAAAGCCATTATGAGGCCACAGCAGTCGGGACCACAGGACATTATGGGACAGAGAGGACCAAAGGCAGCTAGAAACACAAAAGGGGAAGAGCCATTAGGTTCATGCATCTTCATCTTTCCCTGAAAGTGCCTTGGGGGTAAGACCCAGCAGGCCCGTCGCGGTACCAAAGAGGTTGAGGGGAGTGGAGCCATCTGTGATGAGGGTGGATTGGATCCCCAGACCCTTCAGAAGCTTAACCTGAGGACAGAAAGGATGAGATGGTAAATAGAGAACACAAAGGGGGGGGGGGGGGGTAGGTTAGGAGAGAGGATAAAAAGAGATGGAGGTCACAAACCAAGATGTGGGGACAGAAAGAAAGATGAAAAGGAGTTGGAGGCCAGAAATCAAGATGGAGGGCAGGAGGAAAAATGGAAGGTGATGGAGGCCAGAAACAAAGATAGGGTAGGAGGAAAGAAAGAAGAGGAGGTCAGAAACGAAGATGGGTGGCAGGTGGAAAGATGGAAAGAGGCAAGTTCATAATCTAGATAGGGGGCAGGAGGAAGGATAGAAGGAGGCAGAGGCCAGAAAACAGAAACCATGATAGAGGGCAAAAAGAATAAATGGGGAGGGATGGAAGGAGATGAGGTCAGAAACCATGATGGAGGGCAGAAGAAAAGATGGGGGGATAGAACGAGATGGAAGTTAGAAAATAAGGTGGAGAGGAAGAGGAAATATGGAAGAAGATGGTCAGAAACCTAGATGGGAGGCAGCAGGAAGGATAGAAGGAGACAGAGGCCAAAAACCAAAATGAAGGTCAGAAGAAAAGATGGGGAGATGGTGGTCAAAAACCAAGATGGAGGGCAAGAGGAGATATGGAAGTAGACAGAGGCCAGAAACCAAGATGGAGGGCAGAAGGAAAGATGTGGGGATGGAAGGAGAAGGAAGTCAGACTCCAAGGTGAAGGGCAGAAGGAAAGATAGAAAGAGATAGATGCTAGAAATCAAGATGGGGGACAGGAGTAAAGATAAAAAAGTGAAACAGACCAGAAACCAAGATGAAGGCCAGGAGAAAGACGGAAGGAGATGGATGTAAAAAAACAAAATATGGGAAGCAGGAGGAAAAATGGAAGGAGATGGGAGGTCAGAAACCTAGATGGGGAGGCAGGGGGAATGATGGAAGTAGACTGAGGCTGGAAACCAAGATGGAGGGCGGAATGGTAAGATGTGGGGATGGAAGGAGAAGAAGGTCACAAACCAAGGTGAAGGGCATGAGAAAAGATGGAAGGAGATGGATCCAAAATGGACGGCAGGAATACAGATGATATGATGGGAGGCAGAAGGAAAGATAGAAGAGACAGAGGCCAGAAACCAAGATGGAGGGCAGAAGGAAAGATATGGGGATGGAAGGAGAAGGAGGTCAGAAACCAAGGTGAAGGGCAGGAGAAAGGACAGAAGGAGATGGATGTAAAAAAAAAAAACAATATAGGAGGCAGGAGGAAAGATAGAAAGATGAAGTCAGAAATCAAGATGGGGCAGGAGGAAAGACAGAAGAAGATGGGAGGCCGGAAGCCAAGATGGAGAGACTGATTGAGGATGCAAATGGAAGATAAAACAGAAAAAGCGGGAGGCGAAAAGATGGGGCACAACAAAAACAGAGAGCGGACACAGAGACAAGAGGAAAAAATAAATAAAACAGAAAAGGCGGCTCTAGGATAGAGATGGACCATAAATACAAAATATGGCGATAACAGCAGATGAAAACAGAACAAGACAACAATGGCGGTTGCACCAAAAGTCTACTTAAACAGAAATATGTATGGGGCTCTGTTATTTCATACAGTTATGTACACTCAGAGGCCAGGAGAAAGTAGGAAAAATAGAACAGGTTTTCATAAGTCAGCCTGCACAGTTACAAAGATTAAAGATAAAATAAATATTCAAATTCTTGCATAAGCATGGGCGTGACTGGTGCTCTTTTCTGATGAACAACAAAGATGAAGAAATAACAACAAAACTTAGATGGAGGGAAAAAAAAGAGAATAAAATAAAGAAAGGAGTCAGAGAATTTGGCAGAGATTACAATAAAATATGGCTGTTTTTCAGTCACCTGTAGCTCCGGTCCGGCCAACGCGATGTCCCTGATTGTATCTGGTCCAATGGCTTCCATCATTCCCTTGAACTTCTTCACGGCAATCTCAGCGACCTCCATCTCCTTCTGAATCTCCAGCTTGTTCTTCTCCTGCAGGTATTTCAGCTCCTCGGCACGGGCCTGGCGCAAACGCTGCAGCTCCGCTTCCTGTACGCCGCACACAGAGACAAAAGTCAAGCTTCAGCCACGTTAAAAAAAAGCTTTCAGCCCTGCGCCCCAAGAGGGCACTACACTCACCGTTTCGATGCCCAGAGCCTCGGCCCGCAGTTTGGCTTGCAGCACAGCTCCTTCGCCTTCAATCTTCGCTGCTTCCGCCTTGGACTGGGCTTCAGCCTTGGCTGCCCCTGTGCTCTCCACCCCCGTGCTGATAACAGAGGACAAAGGAAGGCATCACCTCAGTTTGACATCTAAGCCCAAGAAAGCTAAACCCAACCCTTTCTGTCCAATCAATATATAGGATCTATAGTATGCTTCTAACTGCTGGGTACATGAGTACAAAATGACATTTTTGCCCATTTATGTGGCCATTCCTCCTACCCAGCACACCATAGCCGAGTGGGAATCAAAGCCATAAATAAGGGTCTTCGACATAAGATGGGTGTGTAGGCAGGTGCAGTTAGCTTGTCTGCCACCAGATGGCTCTGTATATGGTATGGTAAAGGGGGAAAGCTGTAATTGAGTGTTAGCTTCCATTTTATGTGCTGGCGTTCTGCACCTAAAAGGCAACTGCAGAATGTCTGTTCCTGTCTGTGGTATTTCTAGCCAAAGAATTCTGTTAGAATGTCAAAATGTTACATCAGATGTCATGCCCATCTTTGAGAAGTTAAAGTAAAGTGTGGAAAATACTTTTCATGTGTGGACATTCCTTTATTCTTGCATATTAAGACTTACAATCATAGATTTCATGAGTGACCTACTGGCAGGAGTCTGACGGAATAAAACAGAGGGAACCATCAGCAACAAGTGGATTGTTGTCCTATCTAACAAGAAGTAGGGACTTGCATAGTTTGGCATCAACATCAAGCCAATCACAATCCTCCTTACAGATGCAAACACCCAAAACCTCTTGTTCCAGCCTCATAGTGCATATTTGCACACTGCTCAACAGAAGACTTAAAAGAGAAGTACAACCAAAGCTCATTTGGCTGTACTTCTCCTATGGATCACAGGAGTGCAGAGCCGGTCCAGGCTCGGGAAAGATCGTGACCACATGGTTGGGATCAACCCACATGCCTGGATCAGCACCCAGCTCAGTCTCTCAGCAAGCAGCTGAGAGCCGGAGCTGGCCGCTTCCGCCCCCTCCACAGCCCAGTGAGTGCGGGAGGCGGCAGAGCAGAGAGCTGGTGACTGTTAGTCTGCTCAGGGAGCTCTGAGAACCGAGCAGTGATGTTTGATTGCTCAATTCTCAGTGTTAGAGCCAGCGGAGGACAGATGCAGCATCAGACCGATGCATTCACATGGGTAAGTATGATTTAGAAAAAAAAAATTAAATCCCATACTTCTCTTTTAAAGTGATTGGAGAAGAAGAAAACACACACACACACCAAAAACATGTGTATACTTACCTGCTCTGTGCAATGGAAGAGCAGTCCCAAACCTCCCGTTGGCACTCCTGGCCACTCCTCCCTGTCCAGTGCCCCCCATGGGGGCACTAATGTGTGCTCACTCCCAAGCCCCACTGCTGTGTCCATTAACACAGACAGCGGGACTTAGCACCACCCCCGCCACTGGTTTTGATTGACAGCACTGGGAGCCAATGGCTCCAGGTGCCCCATCAAAGACCCAGAAGTGAGGGGCGAGAAGAGCTGCAGATGTGCACGGGGCTGGATAGAATGAGGGCTTGGGTAAGTATAAGGGGAGGCAAGTAATGTATTACGGTAAAAATATTTAGCCTTTAGAACACACACACACACTATATATATTTTTTTTTTTTTTTTTTTTTTTAATATATTTATTTATTTCAGTGTAATCATGTAATACACTCTGGGGTTTATTTACTATAAGTGCAGTTGCTGTAAATCTGAGGGGGGGCATGCAAGGAGAATTAAAAAAAAAAAAACACAATTTTTGCTTGTACATGATTGGATGTCTGAATAGATTCCCCTGATTTCAAATCTTCCCCTCAGATTTACAGCGACTGCACTTTCAAGTGCACTTGTAGTGTAGAGTGGATTTGCCTTTAGTAAATCAACCCCTCTATCTTTAGATGGCACATCAAACAGGCACTGCGGAAGTGTTTAATTCTTTTATTCTATAAAATGCCCATAAGGGGACGCTGTGGTCCTGTTTTGCTTTCCTTGTGCTGTACAACAGCCACTAGATGTGCTGAAATTTTGCTCATTGTGCTCTTCTTTGTTCTATATAACAAGCACTAGGTAGCGCTATGATTGGGTTTTTCTCTGTCGTTCTATGCAGCAGCCACTAGGTGGCAGTGTGTGTATTTATTTTTTTCTTTGTTGTTCTATGCAGTGCTCTGCGGTTGTGCTTCTCTCTTTCTTGTTCTAATGCAGTCCTTGCAGATTCCTCCTACCCAGCAACACCATAGTTGAGGCAGGAATCAAAATCCATAATAAAAAGGTCAACAACACACCAAAGTTGGGTGGGAACCCCCGATACACCCAGGTGGTGTGCAGGAGCAGAGCGCGGAAATCTCACGGTTGGAGCATCCAAGACATAAGTAGTTACAGGCCGGATTCACCAGGCTCCACCGATCGCTGCTATATAATTGGAAGGACTGACGCTTTTATCGGATTACATCCAGGTTTATATCTAATGATACTTTTACAGGCTTATTGGTTCCCCTTAGAAGGAGCAATGTAATGGTACATCTGCTGATCAGTGATGGGGCGGCAGTAACTGGAATCACTGCCCTGTGATAGAATCCTGAACCTGCCTGACCAGCGATCTGTCATGGAGGTCTGATACGATCGTACGCCCCTCCCCCTTCCTCAGATGATGGATTGCCCTGCAGTGCCATTGCTCACCTCTCCCTGCCTACGCCTTGTCCCCATCGTTCCTCGAAATCAATGTTATTTATTAATCATGTCCTGCCTTCTGTTAAAGCATTTGATGCAGGACATCCTCCAGCCAGGAAATGAGGGCTCTGGGTTGCTGCAGCTTTTAATGCACATTGTGAGAAGCTCACAGTGTGCAGTGAAACCAGAGGAAGCCGTTTCAGTCCAGGAGAGGAGCCGATACAACTGACTGAAGGGGTGGCCGGAGGGAGGATTTAATCATCAGATGGGGATCAGCCAAGGAAGAAAAAAATAAAATTGTGCCATTTTATATCATAAAGATAAATAAAAGAGCTGCTTAACCACTTCAGCCCCGGAAGGATTTACCCCCTTAATTACCAGGCCATTTTTTGCGATAAGGCACTGCGTCACTTTAACTGACAATTGCGCGGTCGTGTGACGTTGTACACAAATCCATGTCCTTTTTTACCCACAAATAGAGCTTTTTTTGTGGCATTTGATCACCTCTGCGGTTTTTATTTTTTGCGCTATGAACAAAAAAAAGAGCGACAATTTTGAAAAAAAAATTTTTTTTACTTTCTGCTATAAAAGACATCCAATTAAAATTTTTTTTTTTTTTTTAAATCAAAATTTTTTCATCAGTATAGGCCAATATGTATTCTGCGCCATATTTTTGATTAAAAAAAAAAAATCCCAATAAAGCGTAGATTGATTGGTTTGCGCAAAAGTTATCCCGTCTACAAACTATGGGATATTTTTATTTATTTATTTATTTTACTAGTAATGGCGGCGATAAACGATTTTTAGCGGGGCTGCGATATTGCGGCGGATAAGTGGGACACCTAATTGACACTTCTTTGGGGACCAGTAACACGAATACAGAGATCAGTGCTAAAAATATGCACTGTCACTGTACTAATGATGCTGGCAGGGAAGGAGTGAACATCAGGGGTGATCAAAGGGTTAAAATGTGTGCCGCCCTAGGGGGTGCTTGCTAACTGTGCGTGTGGGTGGGGGGGGGGGGGGTAGTCTGACTGAAGACAGATCTGCGTTTCTGCTTGGCAGGAACACAAGATCTCCATCTTCTTCCCTGTCAGAACTGCCATCTGCCTTGCTTACATAGGCAGATCACCGTTCCGACTCTCTGGGGAACGATTGCGGGTGGCCAGCGGACATGGGGTCCACCAAACCCACTGATTGGCTCCCCCTCTGTCCTATCAGCGTGCACGTGTGCCTCCAGCGGCATGCATGCATCGCCAGTGTCTATTGCATGAAATGATGTACAGGTACGTAGTTTCGTGCAATAGAGCCGACCTGCTGTAGTACCTCTGTGGTAGGCGGTCTGGAAGTGGTTAAAGCAAACCCCGATAAATTGTTTCATAGTAAGTGCTGCCGGCTAAGCAATGCATCAGTGGCGTAACACTTCCAGGTTACTTTATTACCTTTCACAGGAATTACGATACTCTCTCCTGACATGGTTTTCACTTGCTTGTCTCTCCAGAAGGCCGGCACCATCTTTGTTCAGTCATCATGTCAGGTCACCATTTGCTTCCTGGACTGACATGCCAACTCAGAGAAGGCTGCGTTTACAAATGACTGGCACAATCAGCCCCAGCTGCAACCTTGTGACTTGTTACAATGTACAGTCTAATCACAGAGTGGAGAGGAGACTGAGGGAATGCTTCCTCCTGTCTGTAGCAGACTGATGATGTCATCTCAGCCTAGGCAAAGTCACTGGCTGAAAGGACTGATCCTATCAAAAAAAAAAAAAAAAAAACACACCTATTCTTTGCATGCCCCTCGTTGTTACCAAGGTCTTATTTAATCGCTTGCCGACCGCATAACTTAGTTATACGGTGGCAGAGCAGCTCTCCTGTGCCGGTTTGCATACCTAGTACATTATCCAGCAGTTCCAGGTAAGGGAATTAGACACAGCACAAGCAGATCAGTGGGTGCCGGCCAATGGATGCCCACTGGCCCCTGATGATCAGCGAGGAGAGACACAGAACAGAACTCTCTATGCAAACAAGGCAGAGCTCTGTTCTGTCAGCAGGGATGGGATGGGATGGGATGGATCTTCTTTCCTTGCAAAGCACTGAAAGAAAATTCTTCACATCCTTTAGTAAAAAAACAGCTCACACAGTAAACACAAAAACACTGGCCAGGCACACATTTAACCCTTTGATCGCCCCCGATGTCAACCCCCTTCCCTGCCAGTGTCATTAGTACAGTGACAGTGCATATTTTTAGCACTGATCACTGTATTTGTGTCACTGGTCCCCAAAAAATGTCAGTTAGTGTCAGAATGAATATCGCAGTATAAAGTCGCTGATCGTCACCATTACTAGTATATAAAAAAAAAAAATTCCAGTTGTAAAGGAAATTTTTAAGTTCTGTATATAATTGTATTCTATTTTGTATGCATTGCACACCGCACTCATTGTGCACACGGCACTAATAATTTTTTCATTACAGGTTTACATTCTTTTGAGTCCTGATTAGAATTAGTCTGCCTATGTTACGCCCCTTGTTAGCATACAAGTACAATTGTACAATACCTACGTAATTATGTGTATAAAAACCTTCAATTGCGTCATATTAAAGCAGAACAGTTATTTGGAAAGATGCTGAGTATCTTTTGTGTCTGTTACCTACTGCAGTAGCTATTATTAATTTGGAACCACTAATAAATGTGAGGATAGGAGTTGCCCAGCTACAAAAATTCCATGTCACAGTATATACCTATAGATGCACGCTATAACTTTTGCGCAAACCAATCAATATACGCTTATTGTGTTTTGTTTTTTTTAACCAAAAATATGTAGCAGAATAAATATTGGCTTAAATTTATGAAGAAATTAGATTTTTTTTTTTTTTTGGGTATGTTTTATGTAGAAAGTAAAAAAATATTTATATTTATTTTTTCCCCCCTTCAAAATTATTGCTCCTTTTTTTTTTTACATAAATTTGTGCACAGCGTCGCACGACCACGCAACTGTCGGTAAAAGTAACGCAGTGCCAAATCGCAAAAAAATGGCCTGGTCACGAAGGGGGGTAAATCTTCTGGAGGGCAAGTGGTTATATGCCGCCCACTTGCTTTCCAATAAGGGCATCATTAAATCACCACTGAGGCACTCTTATTGGACGGGGGCATTAGAAGGTGGGTGTGGCTTAACGCCTAACTCAGGGAAGTTAGGCCCCTGGTAATAAAGTGAATCTTTTTTCAGAGGGGCACACAAAGAAGGATCAAAGAGTTAATAGCAATTAGCTATGGCCAATAGATTTTCTCTACGTTTCTTGGTGCAAAGGGTGGATTTCAGTTATACTGAACACTCATCCCAGATCAGCATAGAATAAACAAGGCTACATCAATTCACCCCACAAATACATCAATGAATTTATCAAGTCCACCTATGTCCACCTACCTGAGGGCTTCCAGCTCTAGAAGCTCCTTGCGGGCTTTCTCCGCCTCAGCTTGATCTGTAATGCGCTGGCGCTCCAGACGACCTTTTGCCTCTTGTTCCAAACGTTCTGCTTCATGTCTGCGCAGAGATAGATACAGCTTACTGTGCAGACCTACACACTGCTCTACAGAAGTCTTAGATTAAAACATATATATTGTACAGTGCAATACATTCCTCTACCATTAGATGGCAATAGCACATCCAACAAACACCGCAAAAGTATTTTCCTTTATTTCTGTTCTATAAAATGCCCACAAGATGGCACTGGATATATTTCTGCACTTCCTTTGTTCTAGATCACAGGTGTCAAACACAAGGCCCGCGGGCCAAATCCGGCCCTCCAGGCCATTTCATGTGGCCCTCGCACCTCTCCTGCAGCTGCAGGGGAGCTCCAGCCCACCTCTGGTCCTCCTCCAGACCCTGTACTTTCTGCTTTCCAGCAATGCATCCAGCTTCTTCCCAGCAGCAGCATAAGGTAAGGGGGTGCACTTTGATGTAAGGGAGGGTGGAGGATTCAACTTCTGATGGTGGGGGTGACTCTTGACATCTAATGTAAGGGAAGGGGACGCTCTGGACATATAGTCTTAAAGATACAACCGGCCCTTTTATGGGCAATCATAATGCTGATGTGGCCCACAATGAAATTGAGTTTGGCACCACTGTTCTAGATCATTGGTCTCCAAACGGAGTCCCTGGGCCTTTTCTGGTCTTTATCTGGCCCCTGGGGCACTTTTCCTCCCACTGATACCAACAATGGGGCATAATTGCTGATACGGACATCAGCAAAGGGGCTCTATTTGTCCCATTGACACCAACAATGGGGCATAGGGGTTGATTTACTAAAATTGGGGCACTCAGAATCTGGTGCAGCCATGTATGGTAGCAAATCAGCTTATAACTTGAGCTTGTACAGTTAAGCTTTGACAATAAAACCTGGAAGCTGATTGGTTTCTGTGCAGAGCTGCACCAGATTTTGGACTTTCCAGTATTAGTAAATCAACCCCATAATTCCTTCAATTGACACCAACAATAAGGCTAATATCCCCCCCCCCATTACTTCCAATGGCCACATTCCTGCCCCCCTAAAGTCTGAGTGACAGTAAACAGGCCATTTGTTTAGAAAGTATGGAGACCGCTGTTTTAGATAATAGCCACAAGGTGGCGCTGTGGTTTAGCATTTCTCTTTGTTGTTCTATGCAGCATCCACTAGGCGGCACTGTGTTTGTTTTGTTTTTATCCATGTTGTTCTATGCAGTGGCCACTAGGTGGCTCTGTGGTTGTGCATTGTTCTGCCTTGTTATAATGCAGTCCTTGCTAATTCAATTTCCTACATCATCTATTTTGGTTCAGGGTCATTCACAGCATGTTTTCCTGCATACGCAGCAGGCCTAATGTACCAAGCTAGTGATCTGTATTGAGTTACACGCAAGACAAGCTTTCTGGTAGCTGTGGGACCATAAGTTCCAGCACCGCCACAGATCGATGTAACTTTGTTGTGCACTGGTATTTCATAAATCTGATTTTTCAGTTTATATCTGATGCAGGAGTTGAACACTTTTTTTTTCCAATTATTTTTTAAGTTATTTATCATACAAAAATATTTTGCTCGTGTTTTGGATGAAGTGAGAATGGGCGGTAACCTCTGCCAGGTTTTATTTCGATCAGAGTTCCCATCTGGGAGATTTGCACTCACTTCCTGTCCTGGTAACAAAAGTCATCTTGGCTCTCTTGGTGTTGTGGAACTACAAGTCCCAGTGTGCTCTCACCTGGCCGTGGCCTCTTGGGAGTTGGTGGTGATCTCTATAGCCAGCTGGACGCTCTTCTGCAGTGCATCTCGGGTGCGCTGGTCTACTGGCTCCACCGACTGAATGTCCACGCTGGTGATGACCAGATTGTTCTGTGGGAATTTGAAGGAGCTTCGGATCTTCACCGCATCATCAAATCCAAACACAGCCGAGCAGATGATTCGGTTGGAGTTCTGTGTGAGAGAGATATACAAAATCAGCCACCAAGGGGTGCTAGGGATTGGGGGACACATTACACCTGGGGCTCCCAAACTGTCATTCAGGGATCACAGGACAAGGACATGCAGATACCCAGGGTCACAAAATAAGGACGTAACACTGGGGTCCCAGGACGACACCCTGATACTCGGGTTACCAGAACATTGGCACTCAAGGTCCCAGAACAATGACACCCTAACCCTTGAGGCTGCCAGAACAAGGACACCTTGACCTTTACGGATCCCAATATGATGAGATTCTGACATCTGGGGTACCAGAACAAGGATATCCCAATCCTTGGGGCTCTCAGCAAAATGACACCCTGATTATAGGGTTTCCTGAAGAATCACACATTGATACTCAGGATCTAGGAATTATGACACCGACATCCGGGGTCCCAGAACAATGACACAATGACTCTAGGGGCTTGTAGAACAAGGAGATCCTGACATCTGGGGACCCAGAACAATGAACCCAACACTTGGGGCTCTCTCAATATTTACACCCCAACCCCTGGCACTCCCAGAACAATGACATATTGATACTCAGGGTCTAAGCACCATGACAACCTGACATCCAGGGTTCCAGAACAATGACACCTTGACCATTGGGGCTCCCAGAACAAGGAAATCCTGACATCTGGGGTCCCAGAACAAGGAACCCAACCCTTGGGGTTCTCAGAATAATCACACCCCAATCATGGTGCTCTCAGAACAATGACTCGCAAATATTCAAGGTCTCAGGACAAGGACATCCTGACTAGTGGAGCTCCCAAAACAATGACATGTTGATACTCAGGAACTAGTAACCATGACACCATGTCTAAGGACAATGACACCCTTACATCCAGGGTCACAGAACAATGACACCTTAACCCTTGAGGCTCCCAGAACAATGAGATCCTGATGCCTGGGGTCCAAGGAAAAATGATACCCCAACCCCTGGCACTCCCAGAACAACGGCACATTGATACTCAGGGTCTATGCACCACGTATAAGGACAATGACACCCAGACATCCGGGGTTCCAGAACAATGACACCTTGACCCTTGGGGCTCCAAGAACAATGAACCTAACCCATGGATTCTCAGAATAGTAACACCCCAATACTTGTGCTCCAAGAACAATGACCCAAGGTCTCAGGACAATGACCTATTGATACTTAGACATGGTGTCCTGGTTCTTAGACCCTGGGTATCAATATGGTACTGTCCTGAGACCTTGAGTCATTGTTCTGGGAGCACAAGTTTTGGGGTGTTGCTATTCTGAGAATCCATGGGTTAGGTTCATGGTTCTAGGACCCCAGATGTCAGGATCTCATTGTTCTTGGAGCCCCAAGGGTCAAGGTGTCATTGTTCTGGAACCCTGGATGTCAATGTGTCATGGTCTTTAGACCTTTAGGACAATGACACCCTGACATCCAGGTTTCCAGAACAATGACGCCTTGACCCGTGGGGATCTCAAAAGATGTCCACAGATATCCAGAGTCCCAGAGCAAGGACATCCTGACACTTGGGATTTCCAGAACAAATGACAAACAGATGTTCAGGGACCTAGTACAATGACACCCCGACATTCTGGCTCCAAGTACAATGACACTTTGCTCTTCGCCGCTCTGTACAAAGCAGAATGAAAATGTGGTCAAAGCATCCCAAACTGATGTCAGGCAGAAGCATTTTTTTCCTTGAAAGCCCCCAAAAAAACACCCCACGTGACTAACCCCAAGCCAGGCAGGTGACACGCACACTATGCAACTAATTGAGAGCCAGGCAGTCGTTCACTCACCTTGTGGAAGTCATCAAACTGCACAGAGGCCACGGCTCCTCTGATACGGGAGGCGATGGCTTTGCATGCGTCGCCCACAAAATCCGGAACGCTAAAAATCCTAGAAGCCTCAATAGGGTCCTTCTGGTCTTTTATTTCAAAATGCCTGTATGATGGGAAATGTATTCATAGAACCGACAATTAGAACATAACATGGTAACATTATGACACAAGTCCTCCAAACTTTCAGGGACAATCGGGGTCTCACCAGTTGTAGGACAGCTGGATCTGGAGCCTGGCATGGTCGGCGGTCTCTATATTGATAAGGTCGGTGCAGAAGTCTGGTCCCAGGAGAAGGCAGATGGCCTTGATGACATTGGAGCGTTTAGGGGTCCCTCCAGAGAGGCTGAGTACTGTGAACTGCTCATCTGGGCCGAGAATCACCAACTCTGGGCCAAACACCACCCTTTAGAAAGAGGAGAATGCAATTAGACCAAAGCTGAGCCTTCCCAATACTGGCATTTGCGTTATGAGTGGATGCTGATATCATCTAATGGTTTCTTATAGCGGGGACTTCAGCAGTCAGATCACCCTGTTGGGTATTCCTGGCTCTTCCTCACCTTCCTTAGTGTTCATTGCAATGTAAAAAAACAAAGTGACAGTTGTGGGAGACTTTTTAAGTGGCAGTTGTAAGTCAACTGGAAAGTCAGGTAAAGAACGAGTAGATTAAGCCAATAACCTGACATACTGGGACACCTACATTCTGCAGTCCAGGAGTTCCCAGCCCTGCCCGCCAAGTCTCTTCAATCTAAATATGCTTACTTCTGATGCATGAAAATATTCACTCACTGGCTCTGCCACCCCTATGGTTCACTTAAAGCATTACACATGTAGATCTCAGGGAGGCACAGTTCAATCATACAACATCTAAAAACATGTCATGTGTGTCAAACACAAGGACTGCGGGCCGTATCAGCATTATGGTTGCCCATCAAAGGGCCGGTTCTATCTGTAGCCCTCCACCCTCCCTTACATCACAGTGCATCCCCTTACCTGCTGCTGTGAAGTAGAAGGTGTAGGGTTTGGAGTTGGACTAGAGGGCTGGAGTCTGTTGAATGCGGAGACTAGGGTGGAGATGAAGGGGTGCTGCGGCTGCACAGAGAGGTGCAGGATCTGTAGGAAGAGTTCTGTTCTCCTTTCTGTTACCGACTGCTGAGACAAGGAGGGGGTGGATGGTATAGCAGCTGCAGGTGAGGTGCGAGGGCCACCTGATATGGCCTGGAAGGCCTGATTTGGCCCGCGGGCCTTGTGTTTGACACACGTGTTGTTAGATGTTGTATGGTTGAACTGTGCCTCCCTGAGATCTACATCTCTACATGTGTAATGCTTTAAGCGGACCATAGGGGCAGCAGAGCCAGTGAGTGAATATTTTCATGCATCGGAAGTAAGCATATTGAGATTGAAGAGACTTGGTGGGCAGGGCTGGGAACTCCTGGACTGCAGAATGTCCAGGAGGCTGCTTATTAAATGGAGTTGGACACTCCTGATCTAAAATAATAAGCAGCTTTCCTGTCCAGAGGCCTTGCGGAAGCCCTGCTCAGCCAGGCAATGAAGAGTTTTAAGGATCACTCCATCTGGACCATATATTTTAATAGGGGTGACCCATGTATACTAGCCTACCTGGCCTTCTTCTCGCGGTAGTCATAGACTTGGACAGCAGCGTTGTGCGGTACCCGGTAGGTGATGGCCCTTGTTTTGTCTCGCGGCTCGGTCTGCTGAGATTGCCGCCCTCTATCGGACCGGTCAGCCACGGGGTCCTTGCCAGAGGCCAGCAGAGCCTCCACGTTGGCAGGCAGTTCCTTCTCCCACAGCTCCTCGTCTTGGGTCAGCATGTATGTATGTCCTACCACAGAACGGACCTGAGGGACAGATTTATATCACCAAATGTGGAACCATGGAGATGGACTAAATTACGAATTCTGCAACATAACAAAAAGTCACGACTACGACTGTTCTTTCCACCCAAGGTGCCAGAAGGGTGAAAACTAACCCCCTGGCAATAGGTTAGACTGGTTCACACTAGTGTGATTTCAGGTGTGACTTGAGTCGCACAGAATCGCATGTCAATGGAAATCATTGTTTTCAATGCTGTCCATTCTCATCAATGTGACCCAGCATGGAGTGATTTTGGAAAAGGTTCCTGTACTACTTTGGTGCGATTCCAGCATGATTTCGGCCCCACAGAATATGCAAACCACATCCAAGTAACATTACATAAATCGCACTGAAAGTCGGATCGCAGCAGTGCGATTGGAGCCTTACCCCTATACTGGTGAAGGATGCCCGGACTATGAAAGTCTGGATCTGACTGATGGATGGAGGTGACACTGATATTCGTTAATTCCATTAAAAAAAAAAAAAAAAAAGCGTTTCCCCCATTTAGTTTTAGATAAAGTAACAGTGCCTTGAAAAAGTATTCATACCCCTTGGAATTTTCCACATTTTGTCATGTTACAACCAAAAACGTGAATGTATTTTATTGGGATTTTATGTGATAGACCGACAGAAAGTGGCACATAATTGTGAATTGGAAGGAAATTGATAAATGGTTTTCAACATTTTTTACAAATAAATATGTGATAAGTGTGGCGTGCATTTGTATTCAACACCCTTTACTCTGATACCCCTAACTAAAATCTGGTGGAACCAATTTCCCTCAGAAGTCACCTAATTAATAAACAGAGTCCACCTGTGTGTAATTTAATCTCAGTAAAAATACAGCTGTTCTGTGAAGCCCTCAGGAGGTTTGTTAGAGAACCTTAGTGAACAAACAGCATCATGAAGGCCAAGGAACACACCAAACAGCTCAGAGATAAAGTTGTAGAGAAGTTTAAAGCAGGGTTAGGTTCTAAAAAAAATATCCCAAGCTTTGAACATCTCATGGAGCTCTGTTCAATCCATCCTCCGAAAATGGAAAGAGTATGGCGCAACTGGAAACCTACCAAAACATGGCCGTCCACCTAAACTGACCGGCCGGGCAAGGAGAGCATTCATCAGAGAAGCAACCAAGAGGCCCATGATAACTTTGAAGGAGCTGCAGAGATCCACAGCTCAGGAGGGAGAATCTGTCCACAGGACAACTATTAGTCGTGCCCTCCACAAATCTGGCCTTTATGGAAGAGTGGCAAGAAGAAAGCTATTGGTGGAAGAAAGCCATGTAAAAGTACAGTTTGTAATTTGCAAGAAGCCATGTGGGGGACACAAAAAACATGTGGAAGAAGGTGCTCTGGTCAGATAAGACCAAATTTTTAATTTTTGACCTAAAATAAAAACCCTATGTGTGGTGGAAAACTAACCCTGCACATCACCCTGAACACACCATCCCCACCGTGAAACACGGTGGTGGAAGCATCATGTTGTGGGGATGCTTTTCTTCAGCAGGGACAGGGATGCTGGTCAGAGTTGATGGAAAGATGGATGGAGACAAATACAGGGCAATCTTAGAAGACTTGAGACTGGGGAGGAGGTTCACCTTCCAGCAGGACAACGACCCTAAACATACAACCAGAGCTACAATGGAATGGTTTAGATCAAAGCATATTCATGTGTTAGAATGGCCCAGTCAAAGTCCAGCCCTAAATCCAATTGAGAATCTGTGGCAAGACTTGAAAATTGCTGATCACAGACGCTCTCCATCCAATCTGACAGAGCTTGAGCTATTTTGCAAAGAATGGGCAGAAATGTCCTCTCTAGATGGGCAAAGCTGGTAGAGACTTCCCCAAAAAGACTTGCAGCTGTAATTGCAGGGAAAGGCGGTTCTACAAAGTATTGACTCAGGGGGCTGAATACAAATGCCCCCCACACTTTTCACATATTTATTTGTAAAAAATGTTGAAAACCATTTATCATTTTACTTCCACTTCACAATTATGTGTCACTTTGTGTCGGTCTATCACATAAAATCCCAATAAAATACATTTATGTTTCTGGTTGTAACATGACAAAATGTGGAACATTTCAAGGGGTATGAATACTTTTTCAAGGCACTGCATGTTTTTTGCAGATTAACCCTGTTGCGTTGGGGTGTTTTTCAGAATTGCGGTAACCCACACACCTTGGCAGAAATGGTGCAGGTTTTGGGTGCATTGCCATGCCAGCCCATTTTCTTGAATGATCTGACCAATGCAATGCATGTTAATGTGTGGCAAATAAGCTCTTTAGTGCACGTGGATAAACACAACGCAGCACAGCGGAAAATTCCACATTGCAACTTTTACCTACAGGTAGGCTTATAATAAAGCTCATTTGTAGTTAAAAATAATATTCTAGTGATATCATGCCATCCCTTATGCGACTCCCCCGTGCATGCGTGAGTGACGTCATTGTGCTTCGGCCATTCAAACTACGAGAATGCATGAACCCGGAAGGAAGATGGAATCCCTGTTCGCGGTGACAGGTTGCCACTGGAGTGAATGTGCTAGTATGCGTGGGACACCTGTCAGTTTTTATTACTACCTCTGCCCCAGTTAGAGAGATTCACCCTATCTGTCCTGTTTACCATCATTGCTGTAAATACGCATTGGCAAAGTGCGTATGGTGCCATTAAGAATTAATGTCACTGAAGCACCCCAATGTGCAACATGTGCATTTTCGCATGTGTCCTCACTGTGCAAAAGTGCCAACCTAGCCATAGAGTTCTGTATAACTCTGCCATGCGTTTGTTTTTTTTTGTGTTTTTTTTTCCCCCTTGCTGTAGCTGCAGCTGTTACTACCATGAATGATCGGGATTAACTGGTGATTACTAGGATTCCCGTGGCAGCATAACACAGCCAATCACAGTAAAGAATCGACTATGAAGATGATTTTGTGTCTCTTTAAAAAGTAGCAAACTGTGGGCCATAGATTTAATTATACATAAATAGTAATAATACTAATAACAATAATAATAATAATAATATTATATTGTATTAATTATCTGTTTGAGTGATCAGTTACAAAGGTAACTCCGGAGGACTCAGTGCTGGGATTTATTTTGCGGTCTACTTTGTGCTATTCCTGTCCCCTGGGGTGGAGTGACAACAGCTGAACCTCTTATGTGTAGGAGGTAGTCAGTGATCATATGGAGTCATATCTCTCATGTTGAGGGGTAAAAGTGGACCTGAGCAAGATGGAAACATCAACCAAAAGCTAGCCAGTAATGGTCATCACATTCATCTGGACTTGTTCTGTGAGTTTGAGGACTTTTCCATAGCTTCTCCAAGCCACTTCTTCAGTTCTGATGAGTATCTGGAAGATACCCCAACATTTACATCCACACACAGGGCTGGTGCAAGGATTTTTGACACCCTAGGCGAAACCTCATTTTGCCGCCCCTTTGGCTCCGCCCCTGACTCCACCCCTTGCCCTGTCCGTGTATACGATGAAGGTGGCGGAGGTGGAGATTTTTGCAGAGCCTCTCTACCCATTTGTTTAGCCGTGGTCCACAGGCCTGCACCTGTACCCCTGGATCCGCCTCATTTTACCACCCTGGTGTGCTGCCAGCCGCGGCTCTCCAGTGACATGAGTGATCGATGCAGAGCAATGACGGATCAACAGCGGATGGGCGCCCTAGGTGGCAGTGGCACCCAAGGCGGCCGCCTACTCTGCCTAGTGGTAGAGCCGGCCCTGTCCACACAGGGAGCACAGACACCTTCATCCAGTGGTCTCCAAACTGTGGCCCTTTGCTTGCCTTTATCCAGCCCTTGAGGCATTATTCCTTCCACTGACACCAACGATGGGGCATAGGGGTTGATTTACTAAAACTGGTGCACTCAATCTGGTGCAGCTGTGTATGGTAGCCAATCAGCTTCTAACTTCAGCTTGTTCAGTTAAGCTTTTGACAATAAAACCTGCAAGCTGATTGGTTTCTATGCAGAGCTGCACCAGATTTTGCACTCTCCAGTTTTAGTAAATCAACCCCATAATTCCTCCCACTGACACCAACAATGAGGCACTATTCCTCCCACTGACCCCAACAATGGGGTACTATTCCTCCCACTGACACCAACTATTTCTCCACCTAATACCAAAGATCGGGCATTATTTACTCCCACTGGGCACAGTCTGGCCCTTTTAAAGTCTGAACAGTAAACTGGCCCTTTCTTTAGAAAATTTGGAGACCCTTGTCTTAACCTAATCACCATGGAATATGTCAAGGCAGATGCTGATTTTCCAGGAACTGTATGGAAGGGGTGGAATCCCCCTCTCCTGTTCTAGTCACCCCATCCTTGGTGTCAAGAAGTTTGCATAGACGAATAGAAGGACTGATACCTATGCAGACTCCCTGATACAGAGAATGGAATGATATAAACTAGATCAGGGGGTTCCACAACTGTCACACCTCCCAGTTCTTGGACAAACATCTGCCTTGCCACATTTCATGGTGTTTGGATTAAGGTGTGTGTGTGCGCTTACCGGTGTAGCTGTAAATATATTAGGATATTTTCCTGACACTCATTAGAACTGGCTTGAAGAAGCTTAAAAAAACGAAAAATGCATGAATGCATTGTCATCAATAGAATGTCCAGATGTTGTGCCAGTTACAATTCACCTTTCAACTCCAGGCAAAACTTGCATTTTCAGTTTTGGACACAGAAGGGGGGGGGGAGGGGTAAGTAGATCTTTCAACCTTTTATTGCTGTCTATGGCCTATTTATGTAGATTTTCCACACTTCCCCCGTATGGTGACAACATGGCTGCTAGCACAGGAAGTAAAAATTAGCATCCAATGGGAGAACAGAGAGTAATAAAATCCTGATGCAAGTCCTAATCTTCCCCATCTTTACCAAATGAGAATTGCTGTTCTACCACTATTGGAGAGATTCCGTCTCACTTCCTGTCCATATTACAAATGTTGTGACAAGGACTGGAAGATAGGATGAATCTCCACAGTGGAAACGCATACAGCAATACAAACCTGACAAAGTTTCCAAACCTTTATCAGGCCGTTCTCACCTTTCCAGTCTTGATGTCTCGTACGTAGATGCCTTCATTTTCATCCAGAGGTATAGAGTCCCTCCTAATTAGAACCTCCACCTCCACTGGTGGCACATACTCCACTGGGCCTCGAATCATCCAACGGTCACCTGGCTTCCGCTCAACAACATTCCCATCCTGGCAGGAAATAATGGACAATAGTGAGGTTCTGGACATCTGAATTATGAGATATAAATCTGTACCAAGTATTATGTTACCTCATCCTTCTCTTCCAGGACCTGCAGGGCTCTGAGTACTAATCCTTCCTCCTCGGACAGGATGTAGACATCTTGGATTCCCTCTTCTAAGCTCTCACCCGGCAGCAGGAAAAAGGACTTCTCACCCTGCAAATGGAGACCTACATTAGTCTGGTGACTACACAGAAGAACTGTAAAGACAGGAATACAATGAATAAGGGCCACTATAATGGGGGGGGGGGGGGGTCTCCTACTGTTGGGTTCTGTATTTAACTTCTGGTTTAACTTATGGCCAAGAATTGGAACATATGGCATAAAAACTGCTGGCTTAGAGCCTTATGATGGGACCTGAGACAAGAAAGCAATGCAACCTGTCCTCAAGAGACATTTGTATTGCCTGTGCTACCTCACAAGGGCCCTAAAAGAAAAGAGGAACCATTTGGTTCAAAGGAGCTCCAGCATGATCAGTAGATGGAAGGAGCTTGGCATTAGGTACCCTTCTCCATGGTTGGTTGCACAACTCAAAAACATAGAGGCATTAACCTTGATAAAGTATAGCAACTACTCCACCAGGAGGAGTTCAGTATACCATACCTGGCACAGAGCATGCCAAGCATTGTGCTAACCAGTCATGTTGCCCAATTCCAGGTCTCTCCAAAGTGATCACTGGAAACACAGGTCAATGCAAAGTAAAACCCTACTGCTACTGAGATTCTACAAGGCTTTGTGCTGGTTTCTGGTTCGTCTGAGTTTTCAGATAAAGTTAGGAACCTGAGGTCTACCAACTGTTGATGAAGAAGTCCTACTGCCTCGGATAGAGTTTGCTGTTGGGGTTTAAGTTAAGACAAGGCAGCATTGCAATCTGTCCACAAAGGCCAAGCCCATTTCCTGCTTTACCTAACAAAGGCCCCAGAGAAAAATCTGAACTATACTCATCCTCAACGGATCTCCGGGATGATCAGCAAATGTGAGGAGTCTGGTGCCAGGTACTCATCTCCATTGTTGGTTGCCTAATCCCATGCAGTAGGGTTTGATCAGTTATAGTGACTACATACAATGGGTCCATTGGCATATCATAGTTTGCACTGAGGATGGCAATGAATTTGCTAACAAATTAGCATGCTAGGATGTGATGGGAAAAGAGACTAAAGGAAGAGGTTGACCAAAGAAATGTGGGACATCGGTCCTAACAGAGACGGTTTGAGATATTAACGTTTCTGCAGCAGAGACTCAAAATACAGGAGGTCCCCGGGTTGCAAACAAGATAGGGACTGTAGGTTTGTTCTTAAGTCAAATTTGTTTGTAAGTGGGAACAGGTACATTTTTTTAAGTGTGGTTTCAGCCAAAAAAAACTATTTAACTTTTTGGATAGCATAGGGAAGGGTTAACACCCATGTAATGTTTATTTTGCTGTCTATGTTTTTGTTCAGAAGATTTCACCTCATTTCCGGTTGCAATGATAATTGGATTTTGAAAAGTTTAGGTAGTTTGGGAAACAAGGATTGGTGATGAAGCTTCAGAGGAGACACCTTTTTCCCATAATAACCCTTACAGGAGTGAATTTCCCTTCCTAGGGGTAGATTTCCTCTCACTTCCTGTTGTCTACCACCGTTTGTAAGTCGAATGTTTGTAACTAGTGAACCGCCTGTAACTATATGTAACTGAAGCAGTTACGACTGGGCACTGCTATTACAAGGTCTTTTCTTCCGCAAATTCCCATGGAAAAAATTGCCCTTCAAGCCATAGAACAATAAATTCAAATTAATCAATGCATGTATAGGCAAACCCTGGCTTTGCATCACAGTTTTAAAAGCCAATGTAAAGCCAGGTGGCATCTCTCCCACCTTCACAACCCTCTTCTGTCCAAGCTGCGGCTTGCCATCAGCTCCCACCGGATCCAGAATAACACAGTACTGACGGCTATTCAGAGTGGTGATGTCAACCACCCCCACCACCTCCTCATACACGTTGGGGATGTACGCTTCACTGTCGTCCATGGTCACCAGCCACTCTTCTCCCGTACGTCGCAAGTTACCCTTCTCATCCCGGAACGTCTTCGTGGCACGGATGTGCAGCGCTTTCTACAACATGAAGAAAAAGAAAAGCATTTAGGGAAAGTAAGTCCAATCTAGTGCTGCGTGTAAGGACACAAATCTGTTAAAGGGAAAAGCCAAATATTTCCCCCATAAAATATATCTTCTTATACCAATTATTTGGCAGTAAACATTTCCTGAAACTATTTTATTTATGGCTGAATGGCATCAACCATCTCGTGTTTTGTGGGTGAGGCTTAAGAAAGCAGCAATGACAAACATGGTAGTACAGTTTTGAGATGCCACTGCCATGTAGATTCTTTACACCAAACCCAACCAAACACGGTAAGACCAATGGGCTGACCAATCTTGGATGAAGAATGGATGAGCTGGGATATATAGTATTTTTGCCCAAAAATAAGACGAGACCAAGAGTTGTCTATGCATTACCTACACACTACATAACCAAGCTATCTAAGCGTCAGCGAAGCATGACGAGTTTTGCTGCTATCATTCTGCTGGATCCTCAGAACTTCATCCAAAATGGTCTAAGCAAGTTACATTCTCTTTAGATTAACCAACAATGATGTAGCCAGAAGAGCTATCCAAACAATGCATTGAATTTATATCCAATCATGCAGACCAGGGTTTCTCAACTAGAGTTCCATGGAAGTCTAGGGTTCCTCCAGAGGTTGTTCGGGGTTCTTTAAGCAATGAGCAATTTCTGCCCCTCAGATAAATTCCCACTGACACCACTGACCTTTTCAGCCATCTGTAAGGGGGTGGGGGGGGGGGGCTGGCTGGGAAGAGGCAATTCCTTCCGCTGACCAAAAGTGTAAGGAGCATTCTTCCCAATGACCATCACACTAATGTATCATGATTTGTAGATAGAGTCATTTTTAGCAGGGGTTCCCCGAGACTGGAAAGTTATTTCAAGGATTCCTCTGTGCTGCAAAAGGTTGAGAAATGCTATTGCGGACCTTCGCACTGTGGAGGAGTTGATTAATCCAAAGGAGATTGTACAGGTAGATTGTCATTGGGGGCCAATAATATGTCTCTGGATAAGTGAATGGGGACACAGTATAGTGAAGAACCATCAACAGGAGAAGTTCAACATTCCGTATAACTCATTGTGTAATGATTTCCAGGCAAGGAAAGCCACGTTTGACCTTCACTGACAATTCTCAGCTATAACTGATGCCAATTTCAAATTAATACAGATGATATCTGCTACAACATATGCCATTTAAATTGTATTCGTTTATAAAATGTGTATTTTGAAATGTAGCTTTTTAATTACCTCCTCATTCAAGTCTCCTGTAAGCCATGGCACAAACTGGGAAAGGCAGGACCAGCAAAAAAGAGCCAATCAGAAGGTGCTGCATACACATGTACAGACAGTCTAGGGCTTGGTTTACACGTGTGTGCGCATGCGTTTATGTGCATGCTTGCTTGCTTGAATGGGCTGCCCTATACGCAAAAAACATGGAAAAGAAGTCCCTGACTCTTTTCTGAAAAAGTGCTCACCTGCTAAAGTAGGGAGACTTATTCTGCAAGTCAGGAAAGCTCGCAATTTTGCATGTGTTCCCGACACTTATAGATGCTACCCTAGGCTAAAGGCCCACTTTCATTAGCGCTGCCTTCTGAAAAGCATGCAGCGATTGATTGCTTTTCAAAAGGGCAGTTGAAAGGTGGCTGGGAGGGGATCTATCACCTTTCCACTGCCTGCTTTAAGCCCTGTAAATCCCACACTACCACGTTACCACCCATGTGGTTGCAGGGCAGATGCCGCACAGCCGCATTCATTTGAAAAGGTTGCGTTTGGTGGCGGAACTGCCTGAGGAAAAGAACAGTGGGTGTCATTTTTTTTTCTGTACAACCCCATCTGGCCCCTGAGTGAGAGTAAGAGGGTTGTTTGGGTGGGGTGGGGGGGGGGCTTATGCCTGTTTTTACTGCCCCCCAACTGCAAGTATAAACTAGACCCAACACCAAGAGCTTGTGGACAGGGGGAGACATCAGAGTGACTTAATGATCCAAATCAGCAGACTGGGGGTGTATCTTTGACCTACACTGCAGTTGAGCTGTACAGCTCTGTTGAAGACCTGGCTGGGCCGTCTCACAGGAGTGCCTGGAGCACAAGACTGGCTGCACAGAATCAGGATACATCTTGGCAGAAAAAACAGGTACAGTGTGTGAACTTTAACTGCTTTTTTCTGTTCAGAGCTCAGGTTTAAGAGAAAAACTAGACACTGGTAATGTAACTTAGTATTTGCAAATCTAAGCTACCATCTGTACAAGCCAGTCTCTCTCAGAGATAGAGATAGAGATAGAGATATATATATATATATATATATATATATATATATATATCTCTATCAGGTGTGTTATGGCGAGGGGGTGGATGGACTTAGGACGGGCGAGGTTATCATTGGTGAAATTGGTCGTTTAACAGGCAGATCTTCAGATTACATTTCATGCTGGTGATGTCGGGCAATAAAATGCTCTCTTCCTGTACAAAGATCACTGATCAGGCAGTTGCTGGGGAGACACCTGGATTGCAGCCACTGATTTCAGTCACTGTCACAACTCTCCCTACAGTTCAGATTCAGAATATCGGATTCTTATCACATTTTGGCTAAAGCATCAACTAAACAATTAACATGTATGCAGCCACGTGGGGTTATCCGCAAGTTACATTTTCTTTATGCAAAATGTTCCAGCACCGGGTATCTGCTCCACAAAGGACAATGTCCTCTGCTCCCCACTCTGGCTGCTGAGAACAAAGCCAATCCCACTCCTGTCACTCAGCAGCAGCCAGAGATTGGAGCCCAAAAGCCGGAGTTCCTGGAACCATCCTGACTAGCGGAACGTTATCCATAACAACTTGATGAAAAATAATGTTCTTTAGCAAGAAACATACACTCCACATTAATGATTATGCTACCAACATTAATGTGTGCTGTAAATGGTCTCCAGCATTGCTCCTGTTTCTTCTTGCTGGCGGCGGCCATTTTGCTGAAGCCCAGAGCCCCTAAGGTGTGGGGGGGGGGTGTATTCCCCACTGGTTATTGGGTCATCATTGCTTTTAGCCCCCAATCCTTAAAAATATTGGTGTAATTCATTAATACAGTCACCGGGAGGCAGAGGTGAGCAATTACTTAATAGTGGCCCCACCCACACACTATACTGGTCACAGACAGACAATGTACATACGGTTTCTGAGGTCTATAATCCTGGTCATGGTTTACCTTGTCGGTTAAGACGAAAGCGTCCACAATATCTACGACTTCTTCATACACACCCGGAAGATAGGCACCAACCTTCTTCACCAGCCACTCCTCCCCTGCGGAACAGAAAGGCAGCCAATCAGAGGTGAGAAACTAAGCATCATGCAAAGTGAAAAGGTTCTATAATCTCTAATTTAAAAAAAAAAGGTAGGCTGCTAATGCCAGCTGCCATATAGGCTGCATGTATTACATAAAACTTTAGGCATCGACTTGGATCATCATATGCAATAAATAAAATAATGGCAGATAGGTACTGACCGGTGACCCGGGCATGGTCCTCCCTGTCCTGGCACTCCTTGCGGGCGCGAAGGCGGATGGCCTGGTTGTGGCGTATGACATTCGCTTGGATGGTCTGAACCACCTCTACCTCCTTGCGGGGGATGTAGGTACCTGGCAGGGTGAGAGTTCAGAAAGGGAGATCCATCTCATATTCTGATATTAATGAATAATGAAAAAAATGGGTGATAACTTGCTTCTACATCATCCAAGATAGAAAGTGGCAAGAGTTCCATGCAGTTGTTTCTCCATCTCTTCCAGTTAAGCCATAACTGTCACAATGTTGGAGCGCGACACAATCACTTGCCTTTGCAATGGCCACCATGACTAAGACATGGGAATCCCATTGGGGAGATCTCACTGTTGGGGCTTGACACCATCCCTTGCCTTTGCAATGGCCAACATGACTGAGAAGATGGAATCCCATTGATGAGATCTCACTGATGGGGCCCCCGGGAGTCAGTAAACTTCCTTACCTGGGCCTTCAAACAGCCACTCATCACCAGCCACAAACTTCTCGTCGTCATCTTCAAAGTCCAGCAGCGCTTTCAGGTGCAACGCGGTGTTGGCGAGGACCACGGTTAGTGGTTGGACACCCTACACCAGAATGGAAAAGCACACAGAAATGATCCCCCATGAATAATCCAAATTCTCATACATTCAAATTCTCATTACAGTCCTTTAGATTTGGTTGGCTAAAGGCAGGCAGATAGATCCCCAGTTTAATGAACGCCGCCCCCAGATCTGCACATTTGCACTACAGACATCAAAGGGCATCCTAACACCTGCCTCGCCGTGTGTGTTTAATGCAGAACTAAGTGTGATGGGGCCTACACACATATACATCTCTTTAGATGTCTAAGGATTATGGCTAGAGATGTGCACTTGACTCATCAGTGTCCACACACATTGCTGAACTCCTACTTTTCTGTCCATTGAACACCAAGCAATTCATGTTAGAATGAGCCAGCTACAGGGGGACACTGTTGCCTACGAGGTGGGGGGTAGTAACATAGAAAATTGTTGCTTTGGGATCAGACTGCATGCAGCATGTTCATTCTGTGATGGTCTACCAATCAGTGTCCCTCAGGTAAATACAACGCAAGAAAAGCCAGTTAAAAAAATTTTTTATTCTGTTACAACCAGGTGACCAGGTTCTCATGCTGATGTTGCAATGCCAAACTAGGCATTGGTCCCATTCATTTATAGGGGAATCTTCCAGCTGACTTTATCTATGGATCCTTATCCTGAACCTGCACACATAGTTACACATAGGATATATCTTGTAAATCTTCACCATGAAATGAATCATTTTGGATGAGCCCGTTTTAAAGGGTACATGATGCCCACTTCAACCATGTTAGCCATCTTCTGATAGCACCATTTTAAGAGAGGTCTTGAAACACAGAGGGCATACCTGCTGTAACTCCTCCCCCGGGTAGAGGGGGAAGGGATCCTGGGTCAGACGGATCTCCTGGTCTCCATGCCGCAGTTTGGCCTGTCCGACGTCATCGAACTGCGCATTGCGGGTTGCGTCCCTCAGCACCGGATTCTGAATCACACAGTAGTGGCGGGGTGGCACCATTACCATGCGGACCGGATGGAACAGCACCCTGCGCAACATGAATACAATTTATGACCAAGCAACAATGTTGTATTTATAAAAGGTAATACAAAAAGGATATTCACACACCGCTACATTGTTAAAGGAGGCCTCCACAATCAGATAAAGAATCAATCTATTGGCCTTACAGCAACACTTAGGGGTTCATTTATAAAGTATTAGTCTCAGCTTTAACACAAATGTTGCAAATACTTCCCTTAATATTTGCAATACATGTGAAAGGTAATTTTTATCCATTTTCCATGGTCGTCAGTTCTATCTAGTGGCCATAATGCAGTATTAGAGAAAGCACTACTACATTTTGGCCACTAGATGGAGTGAACGATCATTGGAAATACAAAGAAATGTTGGAGAGTCCTCACTGTTTGCAATGTTGATCATAATGGACACTTAATGCCCATTTCTACACTTTATGCAGCCTGTAAGGTGTACTCAGTAAGAAAATTCAAACTGTAGGTGGCCCTGCAAGCACCACCCAGCTTGACTAAAAAGTTGATCAACAAATATACGGAGTCAGGCAGAAAAGTATTAGCCAAACAATGACTGTGTGCTATCAGATTGCAGTTATTGTTTGGGTATTCAGTCAGTCACAGATGGCTGCTATAGCTATACAGCCTCCCATATGGGATCCCCTCCTATCCCAGGCCCCATAGCTGATGTGTGAATCTCATGGCTATACAGCCTCCCTAATGGGGCCCCTCTCCCTGCCCCAGGCCCCATAGAAGTTGCATGAGCTAGTATGGCTATACGC
>BLSH010198540.1:835451-848797 GCA_018402905.1 Glandirana rugosa
GGAGGAGTGTCCTAAACGCCTCTTTCCCCCAGAGACAACGTGTAAGAAACCCGGACGGGATTTGAATGTTGGGATACCTTTGTTTATAAATGGGACTAAAGGTGATATTCGCCTCATGGGCAGACCTCAAGAGGTCCTGAACGTGAGGATGTAGAACCATATTACCTCCAGGGTCGGTTACGTTCTTTCTAGTAACAGTTACAAGACGACCGTCGTTTTGACTGTTATCGATCCTTGACCGAAAGGGGCCTACAAGGTTGAGATCTTTTATAGTATGTAGATCACGTCTTGGTAGAGTGAATACTTTGATACATACGATTGAGTCTTCCATGTCGCCGTGCTTTGAGTCATTTGACCAGCGACACCATATTGACCATATTGCTGTTGTACTTTTCGGGTATCCGTGAAAGAGGGAGGAAACTTTGACACTGTTTACTCTCCTGCCAGACCTCGAGGAGACCGGTGTCGTTAATACCACAGCGACCAGTTTACTGAGTTTCGTGCCGCTGTACCTTCTGAGTTAGCATACATAGTTTCATAAGTGAGATGGTTCTGCACTAGATGTATGATATTTTCTAGAGTTGGAACATCCGGGGAAAGCCAGTTCCTAGCTATTGTCAGTTTTGCTGCCAGCAGAACATTGACAATGATCTTTCTTGCATTGGCTGGGACCTCCATTATACCAAGATGTAGGAGTGCAAGTCCTGGAGAACTCCAGACGGGTACTCCGCTTATAGTGGAAATCAGGGTAAATATTTGTTTCCATAGGGTTGTAAGTTTAGGGCAGGCCCAAAGAATGTGCAACAGAGACCCCCTTTCTCCGCAAATCCTGTGAGGAGGGGGGTTTAATGTAGGAAAAGAGGACGGCCCCCAGGGGAGGGGCCAGCTGATTTCTTTTCCCTGCCTAGTTAACTCCTGGTAAGACGAACATAAAACCCCACAAAGTCATGAAGAGCTGCGTCTGTCAGTGAACGTAGGAGAAAATGATTTTTAGTTTGTGTGTTTTTCCAAGTCATGTGTCCGTATTTCCAGTTTGTCTTCAGGGAGACAACACATGCAAAACGCATCCTGCATTCTGTGACATGTAACGCACATTTAAAAAATGTATTAGGTGATTTGAGCAAAAAGCATAACGTTTTCAAACTCACTGGTCTGAACGGATCCGAACAGGAGTCACTCACAAGATCAGCAACATCAGATGTGACGGTCAGGGAGGGAAGGCGGGGCCACTGTCAGGTAGGGAAGGCAGGCAAGGCAGGCCGGTGTCAGGTAGGGAAGGCAGGCAAGGCAGGCCGGTGTCAGGTAGGGAAGGCAGGCAAGGCAGGCCGGTGTCAGGTAGGGAAGGCAGGCAAGGCAGGCCGGTGTCAGGTAGGGAAGGCAGGCAAGGCAGGCAAGGTGTCAGGTAGGGAAGGCAGGCAAGGTGTCAGGTAGGGAAGGCAGGAAAGGTGTCAGGTAGGGAAGGCAGGCAAGGTGTCAGGTAGGGAAGGCAGGCAAGGTGTCAGGTAGGGAAGGCAGGCAAGGTGTCAGGTAGGGAAGGCAGGCAAGGTGTCAGGTAGGGAAGGCAGGCCAGGTGTCAGGTAGGGAAGGCAGGCAAGGTGTCAGGTAGGGAAGGTGGGGCCACTGTGCAGAGAGGTGTCAGGTTTGTGGCAGGTGTACAGACATGTGAGTATCTTGTATAGAGTACAGCTGGGTGTGGTAGGGAGACCAACCCAGGGAATTCCTTCACCTTCAGACACAATTACCTGCATGCTGCTGTTAACCCCTTACACTACCTGAGTATTGCTCAATGCACACCCATCCAAAGCAAAGTTATTGCTTTAAAGATAACCTATCACACCACTGCAGATCTCCCTCTGTGAGGTCATCATGCTGATCCAAAGGCTTCAATACTACGAGAGTCACTAATACTGAAGAAGTGAACTAAGAGGAGCTCCTTATATTCCCTATTAGCTCCAAGAAAGTATTGAAGCCTGCGGACCAACATGACTGCCAGAAGGCTCACATTCGTAGGTCAGCAATGGCTGGCAATGTATACTCACTTCTGCGGGGTTAAAGGAAACTGCTCATGAATGAAATATGAAGGGTGTGACTAACTGAAAATGCTGACTGCCTGGCTCCTATGCACCAGGATGGGAGGAAAAACAAGTAGCAGCGCGGCACAGCCATCAGATGGACGCTCCTTGCGTGTAACTCGAGTACCTGGCATTCTGTGAGCAGCACAATCACAATGTCTCCTCCGGTTTATCTCTGAAGTTGCCCTTTAAGGCTGACGCACCCGCTGCAAGCGAATACTGACAGATGAACACATTAGGGAGATCCTGGCGGAGGAGGGGAGAGCCGCCATCATTTCCTGTAAAGCTCAGCAACTGATGATGGATACACCGCACACATGTCCACAGCCCAGGTTACAGTGCGGCCCATCCACAGACAAGCCTTTTCCGCACATTGACATAAGGCTGTAAAACCTATTGAGGACTATGGCAGCACAAGAATGTTAAAGGATAAGGTTTCATTTGCTTCTATTTTGCCTTCCCTGGTTCCTTTGACTGTGGCCAGTGGGAGTAAAAAAGGGCCTGACATTAGTGGGGGAAAAAAAAAAACAATGCAATGAATAGTGCCCTATCATTGGTGTCAACGGGAGGAATAGCACCCCATCATGGGCGGCACAGTGGTGTAGTGGGTAGCACTTTCGCCTGGCAGCAAAAGGGTCGCTGGTTCGAATCCCAACCACAACACTACCTGCCTGGAGTTTGCATGTTCTCCCTGTGCCTGCATGGGTTTCCTCCAGGTACTCCGGTTTCCTCCCACACTCCAGAGACATACTGGTAGGTAAATTAGATCCCGTGTAAATTGGCCCTAGTGTATGAATGCGAGTTAGGGATCTTAGATTGTAAGCTTCTTGAGGGTAGAGACTGATGTGAATGTACAATGTATATGTAAAGCTCTGCGTAAACTGAAGGCGCTATACAAGTACCTGAAATAAATAAATTAATTAAACCATTGGCGTCAATGGGAGGAATAGTGCCCCAATCATTGGTATCAGTAGGAGGAATAGTTCCCCATCAGTGGGAGGAATAGTGCCCCATCATTGGTGTCAGTGGAAGGAATAGTGCCCCATCACTGGTGTCAGTGGAAGGAATAGTGCCCCATCATTGGTGTCAGTGGAAGGAATAGTGCCCCATCACTGGTGTCATTGGGAGGAATAGTGCCCCATCATTGGCGTCAGTGGGAGGAATAGTGCCCCATCATTGGCGTCAGTGGGAGGAATAGTGCCCCATCATTGGTGTCAATGGGAGGAACAGTGCCCCATCATTGGTGTCAGTGGGAGGAATAGCGCCCTAAGGGCCAGATAACAGCAAGCTAAGGGCCACATCTGGCCCCTGGGCCACAGTTTGGATTAGATGATGCAAGAGTTCCTCCTGCCAGGAAATGAGGTGGGCTCCGTCTTGCTGCAGTTTCTAATGCACATTGTAAGAAGCTTACAGTGTGCAGTGAAATCAGAGTAAGCCATTTCAGTCCAGAAGAGTTGCCGGTACAACTGCGCAAGACTGAAGGGATAGGCAGAGATCAGCTTTAAAAATGAATGAAATAATAATAAAAACTGACATGAGTTCCATGTACCCCATTTTACTAAAAAAAAATATGTATTCATTGTTTTAATGGTCTACATTGCTATTGGGGAGTTTCTGCACACTGGTATAGTTGTCATTGGAACAGGAAGTGAGGGTGAATCCCAGATAGAAGCCTAGCAGGGGGATCAAATCCTTCCCTATTCTATCCAAGGCTGATTTTTGTTCTGTAATAATCAGCCAGCTGTCATGTGAGCATCTGCTGGTTCACACCGGGATGGGAGGGCGCATTGCTCACCATGGGCTGTACTACTTCCTTATACTATGACTAAGACCCAACCAACTGCAAGCCCTGCGGCCGCCTACAGGGGGAGTCACATTGTCGTAGTGAATGACACAGCACCAGGAGTGGAGGAGGAAAGAGGAAAATTCTAAATACTTTTCATAGGAAGTTATAACAAAAAACAAAACAAAAAAAGGGACGTTAAGTCTTCCAAATTCAGCAAATCTTCAACCCCAACACCGTCTATATTTTCATCTTTTTCATTTTGGATAGAGTGAGAGTTAAAGTAGAACTTCAGGGAAAACTTTATTTTCATTTTGCATAGAGTAAGGGAGAGTTATAACCCCCTTCATATTTTTTTTTTTGACCATTTGTGTCCCATTGGGGAGATTTCCCTTCACTTCCTGTTTTTATAACCAAAACAGGAGATGAGAGGAAATCCCTGCAAATTAAAATAATCCCTGGGCCCCCCCCCCCCCCCCCCAGATCACCAGAACAAGTGACCTCATTGGAAGATTTTCCTGCCATTATTTTCTGGCGACAACCCAAAATTAGCAATTTAAACTTGCAGTGATAACAGTAAACAGGACTAAGAGGGTGAATCTCCCTAATGGGGACACAGGCAGCAAGAGAAGCCTGGCAGGGGTTCTAATCCCTCTGCACTCTATCCAAAACGAACATAAAAAAAAAGTTCCGCCTTTAGTTATATTTTAAATCTTGACTCCAGACACAAATGACAAAGATAAAAATGAAGAGGAAGGATAAAATAAAACCGGAATTTGCAATATGTAGCTTCAATCCAGAGATTTCCCCTGCAGTACTTGTATTCTGCCACTAGATGTCCTCAGTCTGAACCCAGGTGGTCCTGGACACGCAGCCAGCCTGTGACTGGACAATGGAAGGAGAAGCAGCGCAGTGATGAGTTTCTCTCCATCACTCTGCTCTCTCCTCCTATCAGCATGCTCCTTGTCAGCACATGAACTAATTGGCTTCTTGCGCTGCTTCTTCCTCTCACACTCCAGCCCTGCTGTACAGGAACTGCTAGAGGCTGACACCTAGTCATATCCAGGCAATGATGTATTGAAGGTTAGAAAGCTGCATTCATTTAGGTCTTTATTTCTGTCAGGTTCTAATTCCTGTCTGTGACCCCAATGAGATTTTCCCTCACACCCCTATTATGTGACACCAGGACGGGGTGCACTGGGACAGGAAGACAGCAATAAAAATAAAAAAAAAATCTACCAGAAGTTCTCTAACCTGTGTGTTTTTTTTTTTCCCCATTACCATGTCCCCATTTGAGAGAGATTTCGTATCACTGACAGGAAGTGAAGGCTGAATCCGCCCAGCGGGGACATTGATTGCAATAAAAGCTTAACCCTTTCCTGCCATATACAAGCAAAAATTAACATTTTGGCTTGAGATGACCTTTAAGCAAATCCTATACAGAATGCCCCAACCTCCGATGCTCAATGCCCCAACTTCCGATGCTCAATGCCCCAACCTCCGATGCTCAATGCCCCAACCTCCGATGCTCAATGCCCCAACCTCCGATGCTCAATAACCCAACCTGCGATGCTCAATAACCCAACCTGCGATGCTCAATAACCCAACCTGCGATGCTCAATAACCCAACCTGCGATGCTCAATAACCCAACCTGCGATGCTCAATGCCCCAACCTCTAATGATTAATACCCTCAACACCCCAACCTCCAATGGCCAATACCCCCCAACCTCCAATGGTCAATTCCCTCAATTTTCCAACCTCCGATGGTCTATGCCCCCATGACGCAACTTCTGGTGGTCAATACCCCAAATTCCAATTGTCAATTTAAAACTCAGCGCATATAAATGAAATCCAACACTGAGGAACTACAAGAACCAGCCTGCCCTGCCAGCCAAGAAGCAGACCAATCACATGCCTCTGCTTATTAAAGAGAACCTGTATCATAAGAATATGTAGGTTGCCATTGCTATTATTAAAATGTTGGTTGCCTGGCTTTCAAGCTTGGGCTTCAGCACTTCTTAGATTGCTGTGCTTAAATGTAATGCTTCTCAAAATGCAGGATTACCTGGCTGTCAAGCTCATCCTCTGGCTTCAGTACTGAAGGAAGCATGCAGGACTTCTGACCTAGCTCTGACTTCCTAATCTGCGTGGATGGACTCTGGTCACAGACAGCCAGGCATGCTGCATTTTCCAACTTAGGGTCTTCAATGCTGCAGCCGCCATTGTCCATAGGTGAGGCAGCCATCGCTCTGTCAGCATTTCTCTGCCACACACAACCATAGGCGAGTACTCCACCCAACACCGCTATTCCAGTTACAGGTGGAGGCATCTGAAAGGGGTGAGGAGTCTCACTCCTCCCGCATCATTAAATACATTGTATTAAATGGGGAGGACTAAACCTTCCAGCTCCAGAAATCTCACCAATGGCGTTCCCTGAGCAGTGGGGGGTACAACCTGTCCTCCTCCCATAATGAAGCGTCCCTGTTGGGTGAACTGCCCCTTTAAGAGGCAGAAAGATACAAAATGTAACAAATCAAATGAATGTTTTTGCTACAAAGATACAAATGAGGATCTTCTACTTCCTCTCCACCCCCACCTTGGGGTGTACGCAGCTCTGATCTACTCTGGGACGTTCATCCAGGACCCCCCACCCCTTCATCTTCCCGGAATCCCCCCACCCACTCTATCCTGGAATCTACATTCAGAGGGGCACAGGGGAGGGGGAAGGAGGGAGAGGAGACCCCTAAAGAAGGGGAAAGGATTGAAGTCCCCAGAGGAGCGCACCTTACCTGTGTCCCTGCTCTGTGCTGGATCTCAGGGAGGACAGGGGTGTGAGGGGAGGAGGGGCTAAGGAGACAGAGGACACGCCCATGGGTGTCACTGCACCAACGTCAGCTTTTTAAAGGGCCAGTCCAACCTTCAGAGACACCTGATGGGGAGATCATAAAGATCATGAAAGAAATCAAACTCATCCTTCTCACCGTACATTAGAGTGCGTCACATAACAGGCTACCAACGCGACAAAATGTCCTAAAAATTAGACAGGTTACAAAATATGTAATGCAGTGACTATGGTGCAGTGAGGGGTAAAAAGTATTTGATCCCCTGCTGATTTTGTAGGTTTGCCCACCGACAAAGAAATGATCAGTCTATAATTTTAATGGTCGGTTTATTTTAACCACTTCAGCCCCGGAAGGATTTCCAGCTTTAGGACCGGAGCCCTTTTTGCAATTCGGCGCTGCGTCGCTTTAACTGACAATTGCGCGGTCGTGCGACGTTGTACCCAAACGAAATTTGCGTACTTTTTTTCCCACAAACAGAGCTTTCTTTTGGTGGTATTTGATCCCCTCTGCGTCATTTCTGATCGCCGCTATAAACAAAAGAAGAGCGACAATTTTGCAAAAAAACCCAAATTTCTTACTTTTTGCTAAATTACAAATCCAAAAAAAAAAATATAAAAAAACATTTTTTTTCTCCGTTTTTGGCCGATTTATATTCTTCCTCATATTTGCGATTAAAAAAAAAAAATCGCAATCGCCGTTTGATTGGTTTGCGCAAAAGTGGTCACGTTTACGGATGATGAGAATTCATTTTTGGGGTTTTTATTTTTTTTTTTACTAGTAATGGCGGCGATCTGCGATTTTTAGCGGTACTGCGATATTTCAGCGGACATGTCGGACTATTTTGACACTTTTTTGGGACCATTGGCATTTATACAGCGATCAGTGCTATAAAAATGCATTGATTAATGTGTAAATGCCATTGGCAGTGAAGGGGTTAACCTGCAGGGGGCGCTCTAAGGGTTAACTATGTTCCCTGGGCGTGTTCTAACTGTGGGGGGACTGCCCTGGCTGGGGAAGGGAAGTGGTCACAGCCTCCGTATACAGCAGTGGTTCCCAACTCCAGTCCTCGGGACCCACCAACAGGCCAGATTTTCAGTATTACCTTGGGGAGATGCAGACTAGAATTCGGCAATCACTGAGCAGCAAATGATATCACCTGTGATGCATTTCAGCTATCCTGCAAACCTGGCCTGTTAGTGGGTCCCAAGGACCAGAGTTGAGAACCACTGGTATACAGGAAGGCTGTGATCACAGCCCTTCACAGAACGGAGGTCCGTGTTTACATACACGGACCTCCGTTCCTTCACTCCGGGGGGGCCATCGCGGGTAGCCGGCGGCAATCGAAGCCGCCGCACCCGCTCCCTGGCCCTCCCCGAACACAGTGAGTGTTATCGCAGCCGCCGTCGTATGACGGCGATTTGCGATAACGAACCACCTTGTCGCCGTCAACCTGCGGTTGGCGGTCGGCAAGTGGTTTACAGTGAGAAATTAACAACAAAAAAAAACGCATTTCAAAAAAGTTATAAATTGATTTGCATTATAATGAATGAAATAAGTATTTGATCCCCTATCAGTCAGCAAGATTTCTGGCTCCCAGCTGTCTTCTATACAGGTAATGAGCTGAGATTAGGAGCACTCCCTTAACCACTTCAGCCCTGGAAAGTTTCACCCCCTCCCTGACCAGAGCAGTTTTTGAGATTCGGCGCTGCGTCGCTTTAACTGACAATTGCGCGGTCATGCGATGTTGTGCCCAAACAAAATTTGCGTCCTTTTTTTCCCCACAAATAGAGCTTTCTTTTGGTGGTATTTGATCACCTCTGTGTCTTTTCTGATCGCCGCTATAAACAAAAAAAGAGCATCAATTTTGCAAAAAAAAAAATGTTTTTCTTGCTTTTTGCTAAAATACAAATCCCCCAAAAAAAAATATAAAAAAACTTGTTTTTTTCACCGGTTTTGGGCGATTTATATTCTTCCTCATATTTGTGATAAAAAATAATTGCAATCGGCGTTTATTGATTGGTTTGCGTAAAAGTGGCCGCGTTTACGGATGATGAGAATTCATTTTTGGGGTTTTTATATTTTTTTACTAGTAATGGCGGCGATCTGCGATTTTACTGGAACTGCGATATTGGGGCGGACATGTCGGATATTTTTGACACTTTTTTGGGACCAATGACATTTATACAGCGATTGGAAATTTAAATGTCCACTGATTACTGTCATTGGCAGTGAAGGGATTAACCTGGGGGGGAGCTAGGGGTTAACTGTGTTCCCTAGGCGTGTTCTAACTGTGGGGGGGCTGGGCTACCATGGGCATAAGAGATCTAACTGATCCCTGTGACAGGAATCAGTAGATCTCCTACGCCTGCACTGACAGAGCAGGGAACCGCCGTGTTTACATCTGCGTTTCCCCGCTCTTTGGCTGTGGCTGCTCATCGGGTCCGCCCGAGCCGCGGGCACACTCTTTCGGAGTGTGGCGGGCGCGCGCCCTCCGCAGATTGCCGCCTTTTTACAGCGATTCGCGGTAGCCGTCCACACTGCCGCAGTAAATATACTGCGCGCGGTGTGGAACCGGTTAAAGGGAGTGCTCCTAATCTCAGCTTGTTACCTGTATAAAATACGCTTGTCCACAAAAGTAATCAATCAGATTCCAATCTCTCCATCATGGCCAAGACCAAAGAGCTGTCCAAGGATGTCAGGGAGAAGATTGGAGACCTACACAAGGCTGGATTGGGCCACAAGACCATCGCCAAGCAGCTTGGTGAGAAGGTGACAACAGTTGGTGCGATTATTCGCAAATGGAAGAAACACAAAATAATTGTCAATCTCCCTCGGTCTGGGGCTCCATGCAAGATTTCATCTCGTGAATTTTCAATGATTATGGGAACGGTGAGGAATCAGCCCAGAACTACACAGGAGAATCTTGTCAATGATCTCAAGGCAGCTGGGACCATAGTCACCAAGAAAACAATTGGGAACACTACGCCATGAAGGACTAAAATCCTGCAGTGCCCGCAAGGTCCTCCTGCTGAAGAAAGCCCATGTACAGCCCATCTGAAGTCTGCTAATGAACATCTGAATGATTCAGAGGAGAACTTGGTGAAAGTGTTGTGGTCAGATGAGTCCAAAATTGAGCTCTTTGGCATCAACTCAACTCGCCGAGTTTGGAGGAGGAGGAATGCTGCCTATGACCCCAAGAACACCATCCCCACCGCCAAACATGGAGGTGGAAACATTATGTATTGGGGGTTTTTCTGCTAAGGGGAAAGGACAACTTCACCGCATCAAATGGAAGATGGATGAGGCCATGTGCCGTCAGATCTTGGGTGAGAACCTCCTTCCCTCAGCCAGGGCATTAAAATTGGTTAGTGGATGGGTATTCCAGTATGACAATGACCCAAAACGCATGGCCAAGGTAACAAAGGAGTGGCTCAAGAAGAAGCACAGTGGCCTAGACAGTCTCCAGACCTTAATCCCATAGAAAATATGTGGAGGGAGCTGAAGCTTTGAGTTACCAAACGTCTGCCTCCAAACCTTAAAGTGGTTATCAACTCGTGACAACCACTTTAACCTACAGGTAAGCCTATGATAAGGCTTACCTGTAGGTGCCCTGCATATCTCCTAAACCTGTACGGTTCAGGAGATATAGTGTACTAGATGAGCCCACGCCTCCGTGCCGTTTCTTCACTGAGATCATGCCGTGACTGGCGGCTCCCACGCGCATGTGCGGGAGTGACGTCACACGACTCCTGCCAGTCACAGAGCCGGAGTCGCGGCCCCGGAAGGAAGAGGGGCAAAAGATGGATGCTGCCAGCACTGGGGACAGCGCTGGACATCGCAGGCTTCGTTTGCATGTAAGTGGCACATAATGGGCTACTATGCAATGCATAGTAGCCCATTATGCATCTACTTTACAGGGGAATACAGAGGAAGTAAAACCCAATCTTAAAGACTTGGAGAGGATCTGCAAAGAGGAGTGGGACAAAATCCCTCCTGAGATGTTCAAACCTGGTGGCCAACTACAAGAATCGTCTGACCTCAGTGATTGCCAACAAGGGTTTTGTCACCAAGTACCAAGTTATGTTCTGTGAAGGGGTCAAATACTTATTTCACTCATTAAAATGCAAAACAATTTATAAAGCTTGTGAAATGCGTTTTTCTGGATATTTCTGTTATTCTGTCTCTCACTGGTAAAATAAAATCGACCATTAAAATTATAGACCGATCATTTCTTTGTCAGTGGGCAAACGTACAAAATCAGCAGCCAATCAAATACTTTTCCCCTCACTGTACGTTACTCTGTGATGTGGGGCGCACCGCACAATGCATGGCAGTGCCATTCAAAATGAATGGGCAGTTGTTTTACCCACCCCTCTGAAGAGGGAACCGCAATGGATTTTCAGAAGCAGGAGACAGGTGGTTGAGAGTCACCTCCTGGATGCCGGTTTCAACCACTGAAAGCCCCCAGGTACACGCCGTAAACGCCTGCATTGCATAGTGGGTGTAGTGCGGTGCTGGGCCCCGTTTACACTGAGCGCATTGGAATTGCAGAATGGCAGCAAAACGCGCAATGCACTTGCAGTGTCATTATTTCCTAATGCCATCCCAAACGCAGTTCAATTTTTGCTGCAACTGTAGCACGAATATTGCGTCAAAACATGCAATGCCAAACGCACATGGCTCAGTGCCAAAATTTGCTACAAGAGCTTTTTTGGCGTGTTTTTGGAATGCAGGGAGGCCATTCAGATTGAATGGCGGCGCTCCGAAAATGCGCAAAAAACCGCATCCAGCAGGTGTGAACGGCATGGCCGCTGCCCGTTCTGCCTGCCAAGAGGTACAGGCTGTAAAATTTTTACCGCGCAGCAATGCAACTACAACATTGTGTGCCAACATGGCCGCCAGCTCTGTGGATTTGCAGGTCAGCGGTCAAGGGATGGCAAAACCCCAGCTCACCCGCCTTTGCCACCCGTGTAAGCTTGGCCTGACTGCAACGCAAAGCAGAGGCGTTTTATGAAATCAGTGGGCCTGTGTGCAAGATCATAAGCTGGGCCCCGTTGCTTGATTAAAAAAACATGCAAAAATAAATAAATAAAACGGCATGCTTAGTGTACTGTGGCAAAGAGTGGGCGTAGTTTTCATTGTGGCTAGGGGGTTGCTTGGATTGTAAAAGACCTGGGGTGCATTTGGAAACCTTAAAGGGGTTGTAAACCACTGGACGTTTTTTATTTTTTTCCCTGCAACGTAAAGTCATAATGTGCTAGTATGGCATACTAGCACATTATGTGAAACTTACCTTAAAACAAAGCTGTTCCAGCGCCGCTATGCCAGCGCTGCAGCTGCTTCCAGGTTCACAGGCTCCAGCTCTGTGAATGGCCGGGGCTGCAGGGAGCCGTAGTTCACAGCAAAGGGCTTGGAAGGAACGGCACGGGTGGACGTTCCTTCAGAGCACAAGCGCCTGTGATGTCACTGTCTGCATGTAATGTAAATATCTACTAAATGGGGCAAGTCCTTAATCCTCTTTCATTTTATTGTAACTGTGCTGTCTCCCTTATATATTATAAAGCGCTGGGCAAATCGTTGGCACTATAGAAATCCTGTATAATAAATAGATCCCCGCAGCCTGCAAAAATAAATCCCCCCCCCCCCCCATCAACAACGCACCACCCACAACAAAATAACCCCTCAGCCAACAACAATAGATCCCCAGCAGCCTGCAAAAATAAATCCGCCCCCCCATCAACAACGCACCACCCACAACAAAATAACCCCTCAGCTAACAACAATAGATCCCCAGCAGCAATACCAGTTTTCCATGCAGCCAGCACCAAGAGACTCTTCAGCAGCCAGCAATGATGGACTCCCCAGTAGGGGTCGACCGATACCGATTTTTCAGCTGCCTTTCAGGCCGATATTCTGTAGATTTAACATTTTAATTTTACACGGTTCTTTTAATATAAGCAGTGACAGGTCCTCTTTATGGAGAGATCTGGGGTCTGTAAGACACCCAAACCCCCCCCTCTGCACATGAAAGAAAATGTCAAGATCTGCGTTTTTTTAATACGTTCCATATTTTAAAACTGCCGCCTTTCAGGATGCCATTAACACAGCTCCCAACTGTCCCGGATTTCGAAGGACTGTCCCAGATCTGGAACAAAGTTCCTCCTCATTTGTCCCTCATTTTGGTCTGATCTATATAGCTGTATATAAAATGCACTATTTATGTATCAAAAAGTGTTTCTCAGTGCTAAACCTTTCATCCAATTTCTAAATGGCTGCATTTGTAAATTCCAAAAGCCAATATAAAGGAAAAGCAGTGGTAAAAAAAAGCACTTATGAGTTTATCCAATTATTTGCTTGTACAATTCTTCTTTGGGTAGGGGGGGGGTGCGTGGCAGGGGGTGTGTCCTATGCCTACATACTTTTGCTAATAGGTGTCCCTCGTTCCCATCTCAGAAAGCTGGGAGGTGTGCAGTAATCCGGAAGTGATGTCAGGACATTGGGTCTGGGTTACTGGGTCCGAGACCCCAGCAAAGCTTCGGCTTTGTTCGGGTCTTCGGCCAGATGGCGGACATGCCGGCTGGCCACTTGTGCCTTCCGGTGGGACGGGAGACCCGGGTGGAGCGCCGGGGGGGGGGGGGGGGGTGGA
>BLSH010198540.1:865775-883137 GCA_018402905.1 Glandirana rugosa
CCGTCGTGTCGGGACCTCCCCCCCCATACTGTGTCCTTTTGCTTCACCCCCAGTATTGTGCCCTTGTTTTGATATTAGTCTTTCATTTATGGCATGTTCTCTTATTGTTTAAAATCTGTTTTTATTGAAAGAACTAATAAATAAATGTTTATTTATATAAACTATTCATACTTTAATTCTTCAGAGTAGGTGCATAAATTGGGGGCAGGCTGGTAAGGGCTCCAGAGTATTACTTTGCCCAGGGGCCCATGATGCTATTAAGATGGCCCTGCTCCAGGGCTGTACTGCCACGGATGTAATTCTTATGTCTGCTCCTGGGCTGTACTGCCACGGATGTAATACTTATGTCTGCTCCAGGGTTGTACTGCCATGGATGTAATACTTATGTCTGCTCCAGGGCTGTGCTGCCATGGATGTAATACTTATGTCTGCTCCAGGGCTGTGCTGCCACGGATGTAATACTTATATCTGCTCCAGGGCTGTACTGCCATGGATGTAATACTTATGTCTCCTCCAGGGCTGTGCTGCCACAGACATAATACTTATGTCTGCTTCAGGGCTGTGCTGCCACGGATGTAATACTTATGTCTGCTCCAGGGCTGTACTGCCACGGATGTAATACTTATGTCTGCTCCAGGGTTGTACTGCCATGGATGTAATACTTATGTCTGCTCCAGGGCTGTGCTGCCACAGATGTAATTCTTATGTCTGCTCCTGGGCTGTACTGCCACGGATGTAATACTTATGTCTGCTCCAGGGTTGTACTGCCATGGATGTAATACTTATGTCTGCTCCAGGGCTGTGCTGCCACAGATGTAATACTTATGTCTGCTCCAGGGCTGTACTGCCACGGATGTAATACTTATGTCTGCTCCTGGGCTGTACTGCCACGGATGCAATACTTATGTCTGCTCCAGGGCTGTGCTGCCACAGACATAATACTTATGTCTGTTTCAGGGGTGTGCTGCCACGGATGTAATACTTATGTTTGCTCCAGGGCTGTACTGCCACGGATGCAATACTTATGTCTGCTCCAGGGCTGTGTTGCGACAGACGTAATACTTATGTCTGCTTCAGGGCTGTGCTGCCACGGATGTAATACTTATGTCTGCTCGAGGGCTGTACTGCCACGGATGTAATACTTATGTCTGCTCCAGGGCTGTACTGCCACGGATGTAATACTTATGTCTGCTCCAGGGCTGTGCTGCCACGGATGTAATACTTATGTCTGCTCCAGGGCTGTACTGCCACGGATGTAATACTTATGTCTGCTCCAGGGCTGTACTGCCACGGATGTAATACTTATGTCTGCTCCAGGGCTGTGCTGCCACGGATGTAATACTTATGTCTGCTCCAGGGCTGTGCTGCCACGGATGTAATACTTATGTCTGCTCCAGTGCTGTGCTGCCATGGATGTAATAATTATGTCTGCTCCAGTGCTGTGCTGCCACGGATGTAATACTTATGTCTGCTCCAGTGCTGTGCTGCCATGGATGTAATACTTATGTCTGCTCCAGGGCTGTGCTGCCACGGATGTAATACTTATGTCTGCTCCAGGGCTGTACTGCCACGGATGTAATACTTATGTCTGCTCCAGGGCTGTACTGCGACAGATGTAGTACTTATGTCTGCTCCAGGGCTGTGCTGCCACGGATATAGTACTTACATCTGTGACATTGAAAGGGTTAAACCTCCTTTCCACTGACCCTAAATTGTGTCCATAAGTCCTGGTCAGGGACCTAGGATTACACACATCATTACCGGCTTTACAGTCACCATTGATTCATTTGAAAATATTGATCATGTCTGCCTCCGCTCTAAGGTAAATAAGTGTAATTTACGTAATGGTTCTTAATAGCTGAAGTCCTCCAGTCCTAGGGTGGCCACCTCATCCCTTTATACCTGAACACATAGGTTCTGTGGCCGATTAAGGTGGTAAATAAACCTATTTTCTTATCTGCATTAAATCAGCCTCAGAACCTGTGTAATTAATATGTGTTCGGGTTTAAAGGGATGAAGTGGCAACCCTATCCAGTTCTCTTATTCATTTCATTGCTTTTTCTAATTCTAGAATGTCCTTCTTGTTGACTGGTGACCAAAACTGAACTGCAAACTACTGTGATGGCGGAGATGAGCAGGGATGGGTAGGCCTCACTTAGCAACGTCCTGGGAGTATTCCAGTCAGGCTTCATGAGGTACATAAATGGCCTCCACCTATAACAAAGACTTTATTCCACGTTAGTCAGAGCTGCACAGTTTGTTTTTATCTGTAGACAACCCTTACCTGCATAGGCAGTTTTTTTGGTAAAGGTGAACTAACTCTTTAAAGTCTTTAATATATCCATTAACCACTTGCTTACTGGGCACTTAAAACCCCCCTCCTGCCCAGACCAACTTTCAGCTTTCAGCGCTGTCACATTATGAATTACAATTGCGCGGTCGTGTGACATTGCACCCAAACAAAATTTTTATCATTTTTTCCCCACAAATAGAGCTTTCTTTTGGTGGTATTTGGTCATCTCTGCGTTTTTATTTTTTTACGCTATAAACAAAAAAAGAGCAACAATTTTGAAAACAGAACAATATTTTTTGCTTTTTGCTATAATGCATATCCAAAAAAAAAGATAAAAAAACATATGTATTCATCAGTTTTGGCCGATTTATATTCTTCTACATATTTTTGGTAAAAAAAAATCACAATAGGCGTATATTGATTGGGTTGCGCAAAAGTTATAGCACCTACAAACTATGGGAATAGATTTATGGTGTTTTTATTATTTTCTTTTTTTTTTTACTAGTAATAGTGGCGATCTGCGATTTTTATCGGGACTGTGATATTGTGGCGGACATGCCGAACAATTTTGACACTTTTTTGGGACCAATGACATTTATACAGTGATCAGATCTAAAAATATCCACTGATTACTGTATAAATGTCACTGGCAGGGAAGGGGTTGACACTAAGGGGGCGATCTAGGGGTTAAATGTGTTCCCTCATTGTGTTCTAACTGTGTGGGGGCTGGGCTGGCAGGGACATAACAGATCTCACTGATCCTTAGCACAGGGATTAGGAGATCTGTCATGTCCCCTGACAGAACGGGGAACCGCCGTGTTTACATTGGTGGTTTCCTGCTCTGCATCTCCTATTAGGTGATCGCGGGTCACCGGCGGACAAAGGGTCCGCCCAACCCGCGGGCGCTGACTGTGAGGGCGCGTGGGGAGCGTGCAAAGGGGCGGACGTCCATGTGCTGTAGCCGTCTTTTGGCTATAGCGCAAATCTGTAGTGGTTAACATTCTTTTATTTATAAAACTATTTTTTTTAGCTCACTAATATCTGTACAATATATGATGTGGCCCTCGTAGTGAGAAGTTTGGGGCCCCCCGCTGTACAGGAGAAGAGGGCTTTATTCTTTATGAATGGGCTGCCAACACACCACAACAGATGAAATAAATGTATGTGATCCTTTTATAAAAACTCAGCGCACCACAACACACAGCATACACAGTGCAGTGGGCTGCGGTGTGTTGGGCTCTCTTGGGGTGCCATTTGCAATGAACAGCGGTGTAGTGCACCCCGTATAGAGAAGGTGCACTGTCATGCATTGTGGTAGAATATTAATGGGTGCATTGCCTCAATGCAGAAATGTAGTCAGCCCCTTATAAGATGGAGACATGGAGGGGGAGTTAGCAGACAGGCCAGCTACTGTCAGATTTGCAGGTGACCTATGACCTTCTTCTGATTCCGCACCTTCCTAAAACATGGAGCCTTAAGGTGTCACCAGGATGGCAGTTAGGGTTGCCACATCATCCCTTTAATCCAGAACACATATTAATTACACAGGTTGTTCTGTGGATGATTAAGGTGGTAATTAAACTCACTTGGTGCCTCATCTGCATTAAATTTGCCTCAGAACAACCTGTGTAATTCATATGTGTCCTGGATTAAAGGGATGATGTGGCAACCCTAACGGCAGTGTATACAGATGGTGTGTAGGAAGAGTTAATCCCTGTGTACACTGACTCGCCCGGCAACGGTTGCTATGGGTGTGTTTGTGACCTGGGGACCTTTGTTTTCTGCGGTTGGAAGCATCAATTATGTCCAATCCAGGTGACTTTCATGTCTTGTTGTTATGCAAAGCTCCAGTTTCCATGTGCGGTCATCCAGGAAACACGAGCCTGCATTATAATCTATAAGGACCGGTAAAATCTGCAGCTGGATTTAGTTCTCCCTTCCACCCCTGCAGCCCATTAACATGCAGTGTGTTAACCCAGTGTTTCTCAACTCCAGTCCTCTAGGCATCCCAACAGGTCATGTTTTCAGGATTTCCCTCAGATGAATCAGCTGTGGTAATTACTAAGGCAGTGAAACTGATCAAATCACCTGTGCAAAATAATGGAAATCCTGAAAACATGACCTGTTGTTGGGCCTTGAGGACAGGGTTGGGGAATGTTTTCAGCATTTCCCTCAGATGAAACAGCTGTGGTAATTATTAAGGCAGTGAAACTGATCAAATTACCTGTGCAAAATAATTAGAAGCCTGAAAACATGACCTGTTGGTGCGTCTTGAGGACAGGAGTTGAGGAACACTGTGTTAACCCTTTCCAGGTCCTGCATTTTACTTGCTGATGTCAGGGGGCATGCAACTGCCAGAGCAGAGGGGAGAAAAGGTTGCAAGGATTGATTTAGCAATATGCAGGATGGGGGTAGAGCCTGCAAGAGTGGTGTAATGGGTCATTAAACATGTTTTTATGGTACCCTAGACCTAGACCAGTGTTTTCCAAACTGCAGCCCTTTGTTTGCTTTTATCCAGCCTTTGGGGCACTATTTTCATCCACTTATACCAATAATGACATGTCATTCCCCCCACTGACAGTTATGATGACTATTCCTCCCAATGACTCCAAAGATGGGGCACTATTCCTCCTGATGACACCAATGAAAGGGCACTATTCCCCCCAATGACACCAAAGATGGGGCACAATTCCTCCCAATGACTGCAAAGATAAGGCACTATTCGTCCCAATGACACCAAAGATGGGGCACTATTCCTCCCACTGACACCAATGATGGGGCAATATTCCTCCCACTGACACCAATGATGGGGCAATATTCCTCCCACTGACACCAATGATGGGGCACTATTCCTCCCACTGATACTGAAGATAGGGAATTATTTATTCCCACTTTGTCTGAAGCACAGTAAACTGGTCCTTTGTTTAGAAAGTTTGGAGACCCCTGGTCTAGACCCTTGCAGCACAGGGCAGCCCTACTGTATGGGAGGAAACTTGATTTCCCTGGAGCTTTAAATGATGAACTCCCCCTGGGCCCTGATGGCCCTGTCACAGCGATAAAGATTTAGCAATCCGCTTCTAAAAATGCTGAGCATGTCACAGGGGTAGGAAATCCCCATCCGAAGGCTGGACAAACATTATGTAATTTTCTTTCATTCAGTCGAGCAAGGAAAATCACTTGATTTCCCCCATCAACACAGTCCGTGTTAATGGGGAAATCCAACCCTCAGCGCTATTGTATTCTGCCTAGCGGGGAGCTTTCCCCACCAGCAAAATGCAATGATCACTTACTGGTGGCTAGAGCCGCTTGCAGTGATCAGACGAAAAAACCCCAACAAGTTGGTTGTACCAAAATCAATCGATGGATTGACTTCAGTACAATCAGCCTGCCCATAGATGGATAAAAATGTGTCCAGTTCCTGCCGAACCATTGCATGGGGCTCTAGCGTTTAGCCGTGGACGAAGGGTTCAGGTGCGCCATCCAGCTCAGCTGCCGGCAGCCTGCCAAACGCTACAAGTCTGAGAGCCGGACTACTTTCAGGCTGGGTTCACACCATCACCGCACGTGGCTCATAGCTGGGGTCTGGTGCGTCCCCGTTCACCGTTTCAGGTCCAACTTCAGCCCAGATTTTTGGCTGAATTTGGACCTGAAATGGACCAAAAGACGCACAGAACCCCTGAGCAAATTCGCACCGGAGCCGCAGCGGAGATATTTGAACCGGCTTCATAGAGAGACGGTCAAAATCTCCTGCTGTTGCAAATTGGATGCGGCGAATAGGAAACCTTCGTATCGTTTGAAAAATACGTGAGATGCTTCTGTATTTATGCTGTATAATTTTATAATAAATGTGAGTGTATTTTTAAAGGGGCAGTGAGGCTTTCTGTGTTTGATGCCTGTTTGGATGTACTGCACCATTAGAGTTTTTCTTTTTTCATGTCTACCTGGAACTTATCTTGCTATATGTGGAAGTGATATTGGAAACAAACCCAAGGCAGGACCCGGTGGGTCACTGAGTTTGATAATCATTGGAGAAGTTTGCCTAGAGTCCCATAAGATAATGGATTAATTTGAGCTGGAGTATCTTTGAACCTATGTTTGGCTAGACCAGTGGTTCTCAACTCTGGTCCTCAGGACCCACCAACAGGCCAGATTTTAAGTATTACCTTGGGGAGATGCAGACTAGAATACTGCAATCACTGAGCAGCAAATGATATCACCTGTGATGTATTTCAGTTATCCTGCAAACCTGGCCTGTTGGGGGGTCCCGAGGACCGGAGTTGAGAACCACTGGGCTAGACCCAGTATGGTCGCATACTGAGGTGAGCCTCCAATCCACCTGGTGGAGGACAGCACAGTGGTAATTGCACTAAGAATCACTTTAATAATACATTATATGTGTGGCTAGACCCAGTAGGGTTGCTTATTGAGGCGAGCCCCCAATTCACCTGGTGGTGGGCAGCACAGTGGAACTTTGCACAAACAATATCACGGTGAAACGAAGCACAAAACATCATGAATTTATTTTATATTTTTGAATTAATAAGACGTTTAAGCATAGTGCTTCATTGGCTTTTTGCACTATTGGACTATCAGCACTGGTTCATTTTTCCATATCTGCACTGGATAATGTCTTGGAAAAAAAAAAAAAACGTAATTTTACCACAGATCTTATTGTGGTTGTTTCTTCGCATCACCTTAGCACCTGCTCTTTGAAAATTATGATTTCAATCGAGCATTTTTACTAGCGATTTAAATCAAATCCACCCTGAAACAAAGTATAGGAAATGCTGCACGATGATCTTGGCCTTTAGTCGTTCTGGATGAATGACTTGGTTTATGTAATCATTTGCACAAACATTTATACATAAAACTGAATAATTCCCGGTTCACAATGGTGCGATGCGGGAACCCTGCGAATCCACTGCGAGTTCCCGCATTGCGCCCGACTCGCAGGCAGTTCACACTGCTATATGCAAACTGCGGGGAGTGTCAATACAAAGTTAATGACACCCCCAAATGAGTCCACATATCGCAGTGCGAACTGCAAACTCAAACAGGAATCAGATCGTATGGGTTCTGCTGCAGACCAAAAAAAATAGCCCTGTGCTTGTTTGGTACGAATGCGATGCAAATTCAGCCATACTATCTGTATGGATGAAATCGCATCGCACAGACATCGTATGTAATTTTGGTGCAGTGTGGTGGGAATCACATCCGATCTTGGCCCCCCGCTGCAGTGTGAACCGGCCCTCAATACTCACAAAAATCATACTGTGGTCAAATGTTTTTCATGTTTTGGTTTATGCAGCTAGAGTTGCCACCTCATCCCTTTAAAACCGAACACATATGAATTACACAGGTTGTTCTGAGGCTGATTTAATGCAGATAAGGCACGAAGTTTAATTACCACCTCATCAGCCACAGAACCTTTGTAATTAATATGTGCTCGGGTTTGAAGGGATGAGGTGGCAACCCTATATGCAGCTCAATGTGATGGGAGAATCCTGACCACAACGCAGCCACATGCATGGGCCCCAATAGGCCTACAATACTGCAGAGTTCAAATCCATATGACACTGTACGCATTATGGGCCTGAACACAGCATTTTATACACCCGTGTTCACTATGAGGCCTGAAGGATCCATTGGTGTCATGCTACAGACCCTGCCAAGTGGCATTGATCCCAGAATAATAGGACACCATCCCGAGCTCCATGAATCACTAGCAACCTCTGGAGGAACTCTGGTTGAAAATGTCTGCTCTGGATACTACGCAACAGCATGAAACATGCTCTGTTATAGCACCACCATGTGGCCAAAACCAGATACTGCAGATAAATAAACCACTATATTAAAAAAAAAAACATTTATTTACACGGCATCAACAACATACACATAATTACAATACTGGTTACATACAGAGGACTGAAAGGAAGCTGTTGGGAGAAAAATGTAGAACCTTCCATCAATGACTAGCTTTACTCCAAGGGCTATCTTCCATCTCTTACCTCACTTAAAGCCTAACTCCACACCATTGCGAATTGGATCCAATGAATTGGATCTTGACCGGCTCTCTATGGAGCCGGTTCACATATCTCCGAAGTGGGTCCGGTGCGATTTGCACGAAAATGCTGTGCATCTTATGGTCCGTTTCAGGTCCGAATTCAGCCCAAAATTTGGGCTGAAATTGGATCTGAAATGGTGAACCAGGACGCACCGGATCCCTGCTGTGAGCCGCATGCAGCTCATATGTGAACCCAGCCTTAATGTCTATTTAGATAAAACCAAACTGGCCCAAAGGAACCATATATTCACCAACAGGTGCACTTGTAGAGAATGTTGTATAAATTGCTTCACTTCCATACAGTATACAGCGCTGTGCTCCGACAGTGGTTGTATACCATGAAATGTAATTTTTACCTACAGGTAAGCCTATAATAAGGCTTACGTGTAGGTAAAATTAATATCTCTTAAACCTGTATGGTTTAGGAGATATTCGCTCTGCAAGCAGCCACTAAAGTCAGTAGCGCATGTGCTCTGATGATCCGGTGGAGGCTACGGGAAAATCGGAGCTCCTTGCCGGAACCAAGAACTCCAGCGCGCAAACGCGTAGAAGTGACGTCTCATGGCTCCGGCAACTCACAGCACCGGAGCCACGAACCCGGAACAAAGAACATGGACATCATGTCAGCAGCTCCCTCAGCACTGACCGAGTCGGGCATCGGGGGCCTCGTTCTAAGGTAAGTATTTCATTATGTGTTAGTATGCGATGCATCCTAACACATTATGCTATTGTCTTGATAGTTTTTTTTTTTTTGTGCGGGTTTACTACCGCTTTCCAGGTTAAATATAAACTAGGTCTTAATCAATCGAGCAGCCCACCCCACCTCGTTTTTGGATATTCTTTTTGCTGTTTTGTACCTCTTTTCTGTTTTCCCACAGGACTTCCATCTTACCTCGCTGCAGCGAGATAGGTCATCATTGGCCCCTCCTCCCCTGCCTTCTGGGACCTGTGTGTGCCCTAGAAGACGATGCCATTCAGAAAGCGCAGCACGACTCGCGCAGTAGAAAATCAGCTGTGAAGCCTGAAGGCAATGCCGGCGCCTGCACCAGAGCTGATGGGTGAATCGGCTTTGGGGGGCCAACATCGTGGGATCCCTGAACAGGTAAGTGTCCTTATATTAAAAGTTAGAAGCTACTACAGTATTTGGCTGGAACTCAACTTCAAAATTCCTGTCACACTGAAATAACAAAATAGAGTCGGGTGAGCACTGCTTAGCCTTATGAGAAGCGTTTTTCTCTATGAATGAATACAAAGCTTCCTCTCATTGGCTGGGGCAGAGATTGTGATGCCATCCGCCCGCCTCAGCCAATCACAGGAAGCCTTGCGTTCATTCATAGAATATAAAGCTTCTCATGAATGGCTGAACAGCACTCCGCCCGACGATTTTGTTCCAGGAGTGAGATAGGAAGTTTGAGTCCCACTGCTGGAGCACAGCGCTGTATACTGTATGCAGCAGAGGCTACACATAGGTAATACAGAGCGCCCAGCAAGTGAACCTGTTAGAACAAAAAATAATACAGTCTGGCCAGCTTGGACCAAATGAACTATTTAAAGTGGCAAAAAGTGGAGTTAGGCTTGAAGGAGCCACCCCCCTTAAAGCAGATTTTCACCCTACAAAATTACCCCCCCTCCCCCCGCTACATAAATAACGATTTCTTTTTTTTGCTCATCTTTTCCCATGTACAGCATTTGGTCCCGCCCCTTCATGCATGTCACTTGCTCCCTGTGCCTCCTGGGATATGCACATTATATACCCCAGGAGGCAAAGTCTTCCATTCACAAAAGGCGGGTGGGGGGTGGCCCTAGTGGCGGATCATTGGCAGCATGGAAAAGCCAGCAGCCTCCTAATGATGTCACAAAGAACAAGGTGAGGCGGGGCCCGAATGGTGAGAGAAGATTCTGCAGAATAATGTTGGATCCACTGGGTTGGTGAGTAGAGTATCTGAAAGTTACGGAGCTCCCAACCCTGCAGGGGATAAAAAGAAGAAAAAAAAAAGTGTGTGTGTGGGGGGCGAAGATCTGATTTAAAATGTCCAATAACAAAAAAAAAAAAAAATGTATAAATTGCAGCAGCTTACCAGTCACTTAGGGCTCATGTACAATGTAGCTCATAAATAAGCTGCTTTTACAGGCATTTGAGCTTTTATTTCTCTACCTAAAAGCTTGCAGAAGCTTGTACTTTTTTACACGTTTTTATTGAGCTTATTGAGCATAAGCATTTTTTTCACAAACCCTCCCCTCGTTTTTCCTTTTTGTTGTGCGTTTCCACGCTTTTTTGAGCTTTTTCCATGCGGTTTTTGGGCATTTAGGCATCTTTTCTGCCTGAAAGTTTGGTGTTTTTTTTTTTCTGCCTGTAAAACGCATTAAATAGGTTGTAAACCTCCATCTAACATCTGTACCTGTAGGAAAGCCTAGAATAAGTCTTAACTATAGATACTGTATATATCTCCTAAACGTGCGCTGTTTAGGAGATATTTACTGTATACTGTGCCGATGAGGTCATTGGCGCATGCGCTCTGAAGGAGCGGGCACCGTTCCCTCCAAGCCCTGTGCCATAACTGGCGGCTCCTGCGCGGGAGTGACGTCACTTGGCCCCCGGCCAATCACACGGCCAGAGTCCGCAGTCCCGGAAGGAAGATGGGCGAAGATGGATGCGGCCTCCAGCTGGGACGGCGCAGGCTTCGTTTGCAGGTAAGCATCACATAATGTGCTATTATGCGAGTATTTACTTTGCAAGGAAGGGGAAAGGAAGAAAAACCCTAATGGGTTTACTTACTCTTTAAAGCACCATAGTGTGCATGGACATTGGCTAACATGGAGGGGAGTCTCAAGGCAGAAAAAAATGAGAGCTCAAGACTGTAGGAGCCACTTCTTTGAGGTGCAGTGTGCCTGAGCCCTTAGAGAAGGTGGCTGCATTTGTTTTCTTTTTTCAAAGCCTTCTTATTGTTTTATTTACCTGTTAGTAACACATTCCCTGTTCTGAGGTGACATCTTTCCCTCACCATATTGTATCCATGGGGGAGCAGCGTTATCACCTTAGTACAGGACTACAGAGCCTCTCCACACTCAGTGAAGGTGTTCCATAGTCCACAGTGAGCTAGAAACAATGCAAGTGATAACAGTCAGCACATGCAGACAGCACAGGAAGTTACCAGCTCACAAGATTTCTGCCAGGACCCCCCACATATTTCATATACACATCAATTCATACTGGCAATGAACATTTCAATCACACTGAAGATGTCCTAGTCTTTTCTCTTGTGGTCTGAACCTTCTATCAGTTAAAAGGGAATCCATATACAGATATTTTAAGCTATAAACAGAGCTTCACATTCTTATTGGCTTCTTTTAGCTTCTTGCTTAATGGTGAATGTGCTTTATAGTTCCCCTATTACAAGGCAAAGCTTTTGTTCTGCTCACACTTACCAAAACCAATACCCACCCTATGTGGCTGATTGGTTTTAGCTCAGGTGTTTTAGCTAGGTAGCGGACTAAGCCACATAATACACAGAATGCTACTTAGACAGAGACTCAGCAGATCACAGTACAGAATACGACAAGCATGTACAATGTGAAAATCACACTACAAATATCTTCTCAGGTTAGCTGTACAATCATGACAACAACTGCGTGACCACTAGAACTACACAAGTGTTTCCCATTAGAACATCTGCTGGATATCCTGAAAATGAAATTAGGAAATCCAATTAAACATTTGTCATAGAAAGGCGTGACTGTTCGAAGAGACATTTGGCACGTGCTACAACAATCAAACAATTAAACCCCAACTCCAGACTAATCTTTCCTAAAAAATGTCCTCCAGTAAAGGCTGCAATCTAGAGTTGTCCCCCACAGTACCTCTCCTCTGCCACAAGATGTCCTCGGTTCTCCAGGCTGAACGAAGCCGAGGTCAATCAGGAAGACCGAGGACATACCTTGAGTGCAGGGACATCACCCCGGCACCTTGCATTCACCGTGTACCGGTGCAGACATCATCCCATCAGTGCTGCACCAATAATTACTGGCCAGCCCTAAGAAGAGGCTAAGAGGAAGAGACCCCTGCAGCACCATATATCCAGCCTGAGGACTTTGGAAAAAATATAGATAAATAAAAAATGCCAGTGGGGGGCACAAGAAGGGAGGGAGGTAGAAGAGTTGGACTTTATCAAGATTCCCTCCATCAGAAGTCTTGATTGCCGTGCCTTCTACATTCCAGATGACAGTGTATAAACATGACATAGTTCGCTGTGACTCACAACCTTTTTTGGCAACAGACAAGGTCAGACACCTCCTTCCCCATCAGACACGACTCCATTCTCAGTATAGTCTTAGAAACCCGGTGCTTAAGCTCATACTGTGGGCAAAACGCATTGGTGAAGGAGCTATGCCTGGCAGAGAAGATGATGCCTGACTTGCTTTGTCTGGTGCCAATAAAACTTGTGATTCAGCAAAGAACACGGCAGAGCGCAGCCTGAATGTCTACATGTCTTGAGGGGAGAAGGCGGATCTCCGAGAGTCGGTTGCTGCCACGAGGTTGCCTGGAGCAGTGCCATTTTTAAATATTTGTGTTCCAGATAATGGTGCTCCTCTTGGTCAAGAATTCTCAGAACATAGCGTCATCCATCTGAGGTTCAGAACTAAATGGGGCCCCGTGTCCCCATCATTATTTATTTACTTCCAGTCTCTATCTCCCACTAGTTCAGTATTTCCTCTGTCGGGGGAAGATTGCGGAGGAGCGTTTCGGGGTGGGTACAGAGTCAGGGTCCATATCAAAGAGGTCGCGGCCCGTTTTCAGGATCTGCTCTTCAATCTTCTTATGGCGCTTCATGTCTGAGAGAACCTTATCTAGCCTGGCCTCCCTCTTCTGGCTGCTCCTCCCTGTGAAGAAAAGGGGAACAGTTATTGGTTAGTGTTTGTTGTATTTTTTTTTTCTGATGCCTAATGAAACTAAAGTCACATTTTACAACAAATCAGTGATAATGTTACTGACAGCAGAACAAAAATGGCTTTTAGTAAAGTGATTGTAAAAGGTTGCCATTTTTATTTCTTAAAAATAAAAAACATGTTATACTTACCTGCTCTGTGCAGTGGTTTTGCACAGAGCAGCTCCAATCCTCTTCTTTTTGGATCCCTCGTCAGTGGTCCTGGCTCCTCCCCCCTACTGAGTGCCCCCATAGCAAGTCTCTTGCTATGGGAGCACTCGAGCAGGCTTGCTCCTGTGAATGGACATTCACACACTGAGCTCAGCTTGGTCCCGCCCCCCCACTCTCTCCTCGTTGGCTGTGATTGACAGCAGCAGGAGCCAATGGCTTCGCTGTTGTGTGAGCCAATGAGAAGAGAGCGACCCAGGAGAGCCACTGCTCTCATGCACATCAATGGATCGAGATGGGGCCCAGGTAGGAATGGGGGGGGGGGGGGGCGCTGCACCCAGAAAGTTTTTTACCTTAATGCATGGAACGCATTAAGGTAAAAACCTTCTGCCTTCAGTACCACTTTAAAGGACACTGTAAAGGCCCCTCCCCTAGGGGATGAGAGATGTATATATGACATATATTTCGTATATTATATGACATAATCATATATCAGTTTCAGTAAAAAAGAGGTCCCTATTATATTGATCAATACTTGAGAACTTTATATCTTACAAGCCTCTATTGATTCTTCATTGGAGATAGTAGATCACATAGAGCTAATGCATCTTGGTCAAGCTTGACCTCCATTACGTCACAATCACCTAAACCTTGGCCTCCACCATGGAACGTTCAACCGAACCTTGGGCTCCATCTATAGAAATAGTGGCAGACCAAAACCGGATGCATCAGTCCAAGATTGTTTTAATTGTTTGTAAAAAAATAAAATAATAATAAAAAAAACAAAAAAACAACCAACACCATTCCCCTTTATCAGGGCTCAACAAAACTTGATTGACTAAGAGTACTGAACTCCAGACACTGCTGTCCATTTGTTACTCCTTGAGGAGAGTTCATTACTGGTTCTGTGAAGTCAGTTTCTTCTGGGTCCATCCAAGTTTTATCCTCTGTTGAGACCCGATGAAGGGGGAATGGTGTTGCCCGCTGTAACACACTGGCTGTTTTTATATGCTTTTTTGTTACCAACAATTGCAATTATTATGGACTATATTATTCAGTTTTCATCTGGCACTCCTTTCCGTATGTCTTTTATTCCAATGGTTTGAGCCACTATTGGGTTCCTATGGAGAGAAGGCTTGCTGTGTGGGAGCCATCTCCCCAGGGCTATTGAGCTTGTTTGAAGTTTTCCTTCATCTGACTACACTTGCATGTCTAAAAGTTTACAGCGCCTCTTTCGATATGATGTTCTGGAGTCAGCCATCCTAATGGCACGTTCACCCTGAATCTTGGCCTTCATCGTGGCTCGTTCACCACAAACCTTGGCCCTCACCGTGGCGCGTTCACCCCAAACCTTGGCCCTCACCGTGGCGCGTTCACCCCAAACCTTGGCCCTCACCGTGGCGCGTTCACCCCAAACCTTGGCCCTCACCGTGGCGCGTTCACCCCAAACCTTGGCCCTCACCCCAAACCTTGGCCCTCACCGTGGCGCGTTCACCCCAAACCTTGGCCCTCACCGTGGCGCGTTCACCCCAAACCTTGGCCCTCATCATGGCGCGTTCACCCCAAACCTCAGTCCTCATCGTGGCACGGTCACCCAACCCTTCATCGTGGCACGGTCACCCTCAACCCTTCATCGTGGCACGGTCACCCTCAACCCTTCATCGTGGCACGGTCACCCTTTAACTCAGGCCTTCATCATGGCACAGTCATTATCAAACTGGGCCTTCATCGTGGCATGTTCACCTCAAACCTTGACCTCTATCATGGAACACTCATCTGAACCTCAACCTTCATCATGACACACAGTGCCTTGACTGTATATAAGATACTACATCTGATGAAGAGTGCAGGAACAGCATGAAGTGAACACCATGTTGTCCTGCACAACATCTTCTCTCCATCTGGAATAGAGCCCCATGACTACAGTTTTATCTACGTAGGAGACACCTCCCAATCTCCACCCAGTCCATTATCCCCGTACATACCGGGCGTTCTCCTTCTGTCAATCAGTGAGTTTTTCGGGGTGACTGGTTCATCGTCAAAGTCAAACTCGGTGGGAATATGTGGCCTGCAGAAGAAAAAGACAGAAGATACAGAAAATGTATCACATCTGCTTTATAGAACACCATGCATCTCATAATACACCTACCTGGTGTTGTACTATACAGTTTATAAATCCACTCACCTTTCTTCCTCCTCCTCCTCTTCCTCCTGTTCCTGGTCAGACGACTCATCCTCAGGATCTGGCTCCGGGGTCGGAGGTCGCCGAGCCAGAATGTCCACCTGAAGCGGGAGGCTCCCCTCGCTGGCGATCAGCTCATACAGGCGCTTAATCTCCTCCGTCTGTGGCATCCAGCCCTCCGTCTCATCCACATCATCGTCGCTGCACGGGATGCACCATTCTTCATCATCCTCTTCCTCCTCCTCGTCCTCCTCATCCTGCCGGTCCTGTTCCTCCTCCTCCGCCTCGCCCTCTTCCTTCTCCCTCTCTTCCTCCTCCTCCGCCGCCTCTTCTTCTTCCCCCTCTTCCTTCTGGTTCTGTTCCTCTGTTCCTCCTTCTTCTTCCTCCTCCTCCTCCTCCTCCTCCTTCTCTTTAACAGCCAGGGACTCCATACCGGCCGTCACCTTCTGCTCCCCATCTTCCGAGGCGTCCTGCATCTGTGTGGGGACAAAATACAATGACATTCTAATAGGACGGTATACTGCGGGTGTACAGTGGTCACATGATCAGCTAGTCCTTCCCAACCCCTGGCTGTAAAGATTCAGTTAAAGGGATGCTGGGGCTGGGAGGGAAGGACTTAAAGGTACCCTAGGCAAAAAAACAAAACGTTATCCTTTTCAATGGGTAGGGGGCACTACAAGGGTAGTTTTGACAGCTTTAAGACGGCGGTCAGGTTGTTTTTTTTTCTGTCTGGTTTCCCACCCCCTTTGCTTCCTGTCCCAAAGACACCGCAAGAAATAAGAGGAAATCCCTCTTGGATACCCCCTCTTAGACAGTTGTCACAAGACCAGGTGCCCCCACTGGAAGATCTCCCCTCACCTCCTGTCCCAGAGACTCAGCAGGAAATCTCTCCAAAGCAATGGATTACCCCCTGTCTCCTGGGAAATGTTTCCCCTCACTTCCTGCTTCAAAGGCAAATCAAAAATATTGCATTTCCCCTTACCTGACATGGGGTCACCAGGGACAATAGAGAGGGATTAATCTCCCCAGCAGGGACAAGGACAGCAATACAGACCTAGCAGAGGCTCTACTATGGGTGCTCAACCTGTGGCCCTCCAGCTGTTGCAGAAATACAAATCCCATGAAGCACTGCAAGGCTGACAGTTACAAGCATGACTCCCAAAGGCATGATGGGACTTGTAGTTCCACAACAGCTGGACGGCCACAGGTTGAGCCCCCATGCAAGCCAAAACATGTTATTTCTGGGGAAAGATTAGAGCCTTTTTCAGGTCTTTCTCACCACCTCTATGGAGGAGAAATCCCCTCACTTTCTGAAAGGACAGGAAGTAATGGGAACTAAGATATATATTACTGAAAGATGGGGGAGGACTAGAACTATGACAATGTTTTTTTTTTGCTGCCTGGAGTTTCATGTCCCATCTATCATTTCCCACAAGGGTGTCACTGGGACAGGAAAAGAAGTGAAATCTCCCCAATGGGGTCACAGGTAGAACAGGAAGTGTGGGGAAATCTACAATGGGGTCAGGAAGTGAGGGGAAAGCTACAATGGGATCAGGAAGCGAGGGGAAAGCTGCAATGGGGGTCATGGGGTCAAGAAGTGAGGGGAAAGCTACAATGGGGTCAGGAAGTGAGGGGAAAGCTACAATGGGATCATGGGGTCGAAGGACTGGGGTACTAGGGTAACATCGAAAGGGGAGTGAAGGACTGGGGTAACATCGAAAGGGGAGTGAAGG
>BLSH010198562.1:0-15662 GCA_018402905.1 Glandirana rugosa
ACTGCATACATGGCTCAAGAGGATAAGGACCTAGCGGGGAACCCCTGATCTGATCCCTGATTCCAGGGGGGGGGCAATTGCCCCCCCTTGCCCCTACCTGCGGACGCCCATAGGTGTGCACCAGGCCTAAAAGTCAGCAGTTATAGTATTTGTAGCTGCTGACCTTTACATTTCTCTGAAGGAGCCTGGAGCTCCTCTTTGAGGCCTGATTCACACCTATGCATTTTTAGTGCTTTTTGTATTTTGCAAAAACACACTACAATCCATTTAACATGGTTTCCTATGGAACATGTTCTGCATAGTTGCCAACATTGGCAAAACATTTATAGGGACACTTTTGTCTGGGGGGGGTGGGTGGGGCCTGTCTCATAATTAGGGGGCAGGGCATTCATTTGGAGGTGTGATGTAGCAGGAAATGAAAAATTGCGGCGCGCAAAGCGCGCCGCGGCGAACAATGGCTGTGGCTTAACTGAATTGTGGGCATGGCTCGAAGGGGGTGTGGTCCAAGTCTGAGATGAATGAGGGATGAAGGAAGAAAGAAAGAAATAGGGAGGGAAGGAGAGAGAAGGGAAGAAGTCAGGATGGAGGGATAGCAGACCCAGATCCTACACAACAATACAATATGTGTATTTCAGAAAGTTTTACAATCAGCAGATAAAGATCCTCCAAACACCTGGTGTTAGCACTTCAATCATTCTGGCACCATGGTTGTTATGGTGTCAGGATGATTGAAGCGCATTATTTCTATTACATTGTAATATAACATTAAATAGTTCAATTCACCATAATGTAGAATCAGTGGGAGCCCCAAACGTTTCATTTGCCACGTCGCTTGTCATCAGATGCAGCGTGTCACTTGCCACCGGATGCAGGGGAGCCTCTGTCTCCTCAGGGGAAGGGGTGGTGGTCCCTCTGTCTTCCCAGGGAGATGGTGATCCCTCTGTCTTCCCAGGGGGATTGTGGTCCCTCTGTCTTCTCAGAGGGGGGGTGGTGGTTCCTCTGTCTCCCCAGGGGACATGGGGGTCCCTCTGAGTCCCCAGGGGACATGGGGGTTCCTCTGAGTCCCCAGGGGACATGGGGGTCCCTCTGAGTCCCCAGGGGATATGGGGGGATCCCTCTGAGTCCTCAGGGGACATGGAGGTCCCTCTGAGTCCCCAGGGGACATGGGGGTCCCTCTGAGTGAGCGGTGGTGGATGGGGGTCCCTCTGTGTCCCTAGGTGGGGATGGGGGACTCTCTGTGTCCCCGGTGGTGGATGGGGGTCCCTCTTAGTCCCCCATGGTGGATGGGGGTCCCTCTGTATCTCCAGTGGTGGATGGGGGTCCCTCTGTGTCCCTGGGGGGGATAGGGGTCCCTCAGTGTCCCCGGTGGTGGATGGGGGTCCCTCTGTGTCCCTGGAGGGGAATGGGGGGTCCTTCTGTGTTCCTGGGTGTCCCTTTGTGTCCCCAGGGGGGGAATGGGGGTCCCTCTGTGTCCCCAGGGGAGGAATGGGGGTCCCTCTGTGTCCCTGGGGGGGGGGGGGGATGGTGGTCCCTCTGTGTCCCTGGGAGGGGATGGTGATCCTTCTGTGTCCCATGGGGGGGTGGTCCCAGTCTTACAGACATTGACTGTGTCCCAGTGACCTGCTGAGGTGCACTGGGACGCGCTGGCTGCTCTCATCTCCCAGTGCACTCTCTCAGAAGACCAGCTAGGGAGCGAGCAGGGAAGAGCCAAGACTGAGGCGGAGCTCAGGCTCCGCCTCTTGTTTCTTCCTTAGCTGGTCTCCGTAAAAATGGTGGCGGAGTCAATTTAGTGCCGGCTGCTGACCTCTAGTGGCCGGCGGCAAAAAAAAGAAATTTTAAAAAATTGTTAAAAATCGGGAAAAAGTAAATTTCCCGGGACATTTCCCGGGAAACGTTAAGGCCGGGAAAACGGTCTAAATCCCGGGAATGTCCCGGGAAATTTGGGACTGTTGGCACGTATGCGTTCTGTATTGCAAATCTGCAAAATGCAAAAAGCACTAAAAATGCATAAGTGTGCACACCGGGTCTAAGACAGAGAACTAGCTGGGTGCAGCTGGCTTCAGCTCTTAGCTGTGATCCCAAAAATATGGTCCGGATCTTTCCGTAGCCTATAGCTGCTTTGTCACATCAGCTGACAACGGGCAATAGCAAGAGTGCTTGTCTCCCTTCTCAGGTTCTGAGCGGCTGTACAGTACAGGATTTACTGATAGCTGGTACCTCAGGGGTTAGGAAAGGCTTAGCAGTAAAGTACTGAGACCTGATGATAACGATTGGGAACGAGAATGGAGAATGGCATACATGAGGGTGGTATCAATAGTAAAAGCTTTATATGCTCTTGTTAAATAGGCATTAAAGTGGTTGTCAAGTCATGACAACCACTTTAAACTACAGGTAAGCCTACAATAAGGCTTACCCGTAGGTCCAGGAAATATCTCCTAAACCTGTATGGTTTAGGACAGGGATATGCAATTAGCGGACCTCCAGCTGTTGCAGAACTACAAGTCCCATGAAGCATAGCAAGACTCTGACAGCTACAATTATGACACCCAGAGGCAGAGGCATGATGGGACTTGTAGTTTTGCAACAGCTAGAGGTCCGCTAATTGCATATCCCTGGTTTAGGAGATATCCCCTGTATCTGCATGTGCCGACGTCATCGGCACATGTGCACTGAAGAATCGGAACCCGGGATAGCCTAGGGTGCCGTTTCTTCTGTATTCGTGCCATAAATGACGGCTCTCGTGCGCAAGTGTGGGAGTGACGTCAGCGCGGCTCTGCCAATCACAGCACTGGAGCTCGCGCTGTGATTGGACAGAGCTGCAGACCCGGAACAACGATGTCGCCCGTCACAGAGGTGTGCCGAGACTGCTGCAACAGCTTCGTTCCAAGGTAAGTGTTTCATAATGAGCTAGTATGTGATGCATACTAGCTCATTATGCCTTTGCTTTGCAGTTGTTTTTTTTGGGGGGGCACATTTACAACCACTTTAAGAGTCAGTTCACACCACATGCAGTCCAATGCCTTTTTTTTCTGCATCAAAAATGCATGGAAAGTAGGTTATATGGTTTCCAATGGCATAGTTCATACCAATGTGGTCAGTTCCAGGGCTTTACAGTTCCAGAAAAAAAAAGTAGAACGTGCTGCATTTTTCCTGCACTGGACTGTACTGGAATGCAGTAAAATGCATCAAAAATGCACTGGAATGTACTGAGACGCATCAAAAATGCACCCGATCCCATTACAATGAAAAAAAAACAGGGAAAAAGAAGAAAAAAAAGCATCTGGAATACATCTGGAAAGCATCAAAAACACACAAACTCACCAAAAATGCACTGAAAATGCAGAAACGCATCTGGAACGTATCTGAAGTGCGTTTTTGAGGTGTGAACCGGCCCTAATTGTCCTATCTGTGAACTGAAGTCATATGGGCAGAACTATTGCATGTTTCTTCTGCCATGTGCTGGATAATGCTCTAATTTCTGTAATTTTCTTTAACAAGCCCGGTAACAAGCACTCTCAGGCGGCTGGCACTTAGATGGTGGTCTCGCAATCTGGAAAATCTTTGTGCTGGAAGCAGCTGAGAATGGCATTGTTACGCAATGTGAGATCGGGTGGATCTCTGTCACCAGTTAGTGAGGAGGGCAGTGATCTGATACCCGCGTTTATCACATATTGGTGGCAGCGGTGGGATTACGGCCAGAAGACACGGGACCTTTGCAATACCAATGCATCGGGAGGCCGCATCGCTGGACCATGGGACAGGTGAGTAGCCATTTATTAAAAGTCAGCAGCTACACTTATTGTAGCTGCTGACTTTTAAATGAGTGGAACTCTGCTTTAAGGTTTGAACATGTACTACACACAGATTTAGCTGGTGCGATATAGAATGTCTTTATAAATAGAACCAAGTTTCACAGACAAATAAAAATATTGCTTTGACAACTTGAAAATTAAATGATTTCATACTTGGATGGGAAGCGGACTCTTAGCCCAGGTTCACACTATAGCGATCACAGAGATCGCATATGATTCACACCCGCAGCTCAGGTGCCAATCACATGCGATGTCTGTGCGATGCGAGTTCAGCCATATAGGTTTATGGCTGAAATCACATTGGATTCACAGAAAAAAAAGTGCAGGTCAGAGGCGTAACTAGAACCTTCAGGGCCCCAGTGCAAGAAATTATGAAGGGCCCCCCTGAGCCCTGGCCCTTCCCTCTTCTCGTTGATCCTGGGACCCTTTATTCCCATCACGGGTCCCTTTATTTTATTGCCGCAGCAGCACCCTTTCACAAGTTCTGCAGGTCCCCTTACTGCCATCTTTGGTCCTCCCCATGGTGGTGAAATGCAACCTTCGCCATCCTGGTAGTTCCCTCACTGGCGTCAGTAGTTTTTAATTTTTACTTTTATTTAATTTTCTTTTTACTTATTTCTTTTGCAATTTTATTTTTATTATTTTTTACAAATGTTTTTAGGAGCTCTGTTGAGGGGCTTTGATGAGATATCAGGGGTCTAAACAAACCTAAGCTCTCAATCTCCATCTGTGGAGCCTCAGCTGCACACGAATGGACAGGAATAGTTGAGTACCGAGCCTCCCATTCATTCAGAAATGGAAGTATAGCAAAAAGAATTTACTATGCTTCAGTTATGAATGAACCAATTGGTACCAATCACTGACTCTGTCCATTCAGGAAAGGAAGGAGCCGGTAAATGACAAATTTAACGACCCATTCTCATCTCTCCATCATGACACATCTTCTACAGCAGCTGGCAGGAGAGAGGAGGGGGGAAGACAGCAGCTTTGTGGGGAACCAGGGAAACACACAGGGGCCCTGGGAACAGCAGAAGACAAGTAAACTGGATAGGAGGGGCTGCGGGGGTAGCATATAGAGGAACCAATCCCCTCCATTAGGAGGAAAAGGGAGGAGATTGGTTCCTCTAAATGCCGCCCCCGCCATCCCTCCTATCCAGGTGTACAAAGGAGGAACAGGGGCCCCCTGGAGCATGGGGCCCAGTTGCAATCGCAACCCCTATCGTTACGCCCCTGCTCAAGATGCGGCTGTACCAGTGGCGTCACTAGGGTTGGTGTCATGGGAGGGAGGAAAATACCATGTTTTACTACACCGCTGTGGCTCTCCCCTCCTAGCCTGCCACAGTGCTCTGTCCTGCTGCTGCGGAGTGATAGCAGGACAGAACAGTAGACACTGGGCAGGCTAGCGCAACAGGCTCTCTCCTGTCTAGCCTGCCACAGTGCACTTGATGGTGTCACCCAAGGCTCAACCAGGGTGCAAGGATCGCTATGTACAGGGTGCAAGGATAGCTATGTACAGGGTGCAAGGATAGCTATGTACAGAGTGCAAGGATTGCTATGTACAGGGTGCAAGGATAGCTATGTACAGGGTGCAAGGACAGCTATGTACAGGGTGCAAAGATAGCTACGCACAAGGTGCAAGGATTGCTATGTACAGGGTGCAAGGACAGCTATGTACAAGGTGCAAGGATTGCTATGTACATGGTGCAAGGATAGCTATGTACAAGGTGCAAGGATTGCTATGTACAGGGTGCAAGGATTGCTATGTACAGGGTGCAAGGATAGCTATGTACAGGGTGCAAGGACAGCTATGTACAGGGTGCAAAGATAGCTACGCACAAGGTGCAAGGATTGCTATGTACAGGGTGCAAGGACAGCTATGTACAAGGTGCAAGGATTGCTATGTACATGGTGCAAGGATAGCTATGTACAAGGTGCAAGGATTGCTATGTACAGGGTGCAAGGATTGCTATGTACAGGGTGCAAGGATAGCTATGTACAGGGTGCAAGGACAGCTATGTACAGGGTGCAAAGATAGCTACGCACAAGGTGCAAGGATTGCTATGTACAGGGTGCAAGGACAGCTATGTACAAGGTGCAAGGATTGCTATGTACATGGTGCAAGGATAGCTATGTACAAGGTGCAAGGATTGCTATGTACAGGGTGCAAGGATAGTGTAGCACCCCCATAGTGATAGGTGCGTTTTTTTGGTGAGTTTTTGCTAGGAGAGGTAAAATCTAGTCAGGCCTGACAGTGAGTACAGGCCTGATTGTTTTGATCTGGGGTGGGGAGTGGCTCAGAGAGGGCTGGAGATTGCAGGAAGGAACACCCCTTGGATACTCCTCCCCTTTGTTTTGAGAAGACTCTGGAAAAAGGGAATGGATGAGGTGTAACTTTCTGAAGTCAGTTAAGGAGCCCTGACCAATCCCCAACCTGGATTGACAGGGGGCAGGCCTCCTTAACCACTTGCCAACCGTCAATCGGCAATTGACGGCGGCAAAGTGGCTCTGTAACGCGGATCGCCGTCATATGACGGCGGCCGCGTGATCGCGCCTAGTGAGCGCGCGCCCGCGCGCTCACTGTGTCCAGGGAGGGCCGGGGAGCGGGTGCGGCGGCTTCGATTGCCGCCGGCTACCCGCGATGGCCCCCCCGTAAGTAAACACGGACCTCTGCTCTGTGAAGGGGGAAGGGCTGTGATCACAGCCTTCCTGTACATGAAGGCTGTGACCACTTCCCTTCCCCAGCTAGGGCAGTCGTCAGTTAAAGCGACGCAATTGTCAGTTAAAGCGACGCAGCGCCGAATCGCAAAAAGGGCTCCGGTCCTAAAGCTGGAAATCCTTCCGGTCCTTAAGTGGTTAAACACTGTGATCTGCCCAGCAGGGGGAGGTGAGTTTGAGTGGAAGAGTGGAGATTGTAGTAGAGGTGCTGTGGAGGCCTCACTCGGGAGGGAGCCCCCAGTCTGGGGGGGGGGCCACCGTGAGGCCTGGAGGCTCGGGTGCAGCCAGGAGAGGAGTCGTCGTCCTGGAGTAGCACAAGGGAGCAGGAGAGCAGCAGGGAGGCTACGTTAAAGGCTCTTTAAAGGATCCACTGGTGTTGGTGAGTGGCAGCCCCTGCGAGTTGGAAGAGAAGGCTGGAGCAGACTGGGAGAAGGGTGTGGACAGTCTGTAGAGGTCAGAGGAGCCAAACAGGGGAAGGAGGGCCACTGGACAGTGAGGCAGGCCGGAGGGGCCAGGAAGATGGATGGGCTGGGAGTTGTAGTTCATCCAGTGCCAAGCTAGCACCAACGTACTTAGCTACACATTTGAGGGTCCATGGCTTCACAACAGGGAGCCTGCGACCCTTACCCACAACTGGTGGTCTTGAGGTCCTGCTAGTAGCAAGATCAGGCCTCAACATGTGCTAGCTGCAGTGGAAGAGGAAGTGTCATGGAGGTCTGATAAATTTCCTTTCAGGCCTGGAACAGCAAGTATTGTGCAGGAGAGAGAAAGGAGAAGAATAACGGTCAGCAAGTGTATGTGCTGGAGGAAAAAGGAGTGTATATACGGTGGTGTATATAGAAGGTCCGGTGATTGATCTTTGGGTGCCCCACAGTCATCCCTATCCCCATCCAAGTTTAACCCCTAAATAAAACAACAAAACAAAGTACCGCCTGTTCTGTGACTCCGGGTGTGTGGAAATCGTGTGATTGAGGGCAGCGGGCAGGTGGACCACAACTACCAGCCACCCCCAAGTGGGTACATGGCTACAATAGCTATGTACAGGGTGCAAGGATTGCTATGTACAGGCTGCAAGGATTGCTATGTACAGGGTGCAAGGATCGCTCTGTACAGGGTGCAAGGATAGCTATGTACAAGGTGCAAGGATCGCCATGTACAGGGTGCAAGGATTGCTACATAGCGATCCTTACAGCCTGTACATAGCGATCTTTGCAACCTGTACATAGCGATCCTTGCGCCCTGTACATAGCGATCCTTGCGCCCTGTACATAGCGATCCTTGCGCCCTGTACATAGCGATCCTTGCACCCTGTACATAGCAATCCTTGCAGCCTGTACATAGCGATCCTTGCACCCTGTATATAGTGATCCTTGCACCCTGTACATAGTGATCCTTGCAGCCTGTACATAGCAGTCCTTGTACCCTGTACATGGCGATTCTTGCAGCCTGTACATAGCGATCCTTTCAACCTGTATATAGCGATCCTTGCGCCCTGTACATAGTGATCTTTGCACCCTGTACATAGCGATCCTTGCAGCTTGTACATAGCGATCCTTGCACCCTGTATATAGTGATCCTTGCACCCTGTACATAGCGATCCTTGCAGCCTGTACATAGCAATCCTTGCACCCTGTACATAGCGATCCTTGCAGCCTGTACATAGCGATCCTTGCACCCTATACACTATGTACAGGGTGCAAGGATAGCTATTTACAGGGTGCAAGGATTGCCTTTTACAGCCAGGGTGCAAGGACAGAAGAAAGGACAGAGGGGCTGCTGCCAGAGAGCAGCTACAACTTACAGAGGGTTTGCAGTCTGCACACATGGGTTTTAAAAGGAGCTGTCACCGGGCCGGCATGGTGGAGCTGCAGACAGGCTGGTATGGTGGAGCTGCCGCCGGGCCGGGATATTAGTAGAGCAGCTGCAGTGCACATCCCCCCGTCCCCTCCCTCTCTCATAGAGACACTGCTGGGCACTGGGCTGGGAGGACTGTGCACACTTCCGGGACAGCCAGAGCGCTGTTTGTTTGTTACCTGTTTTGTATAGAGCAGTGAGAGGCGCATAAGGGGCAATCGCCGTCCAATAGCTCTGGTGTCACCCCTCTGACTGGTGTTGTCCGGGTGCGGGTCGCTCCCCCGCCCCCCGTGCACCCCCATAGCGATGCCACTGGGCCGGACCAGAGTCTTGTATAGTGGAGTAGAGTTTCCACAGTGTGTAATCATAATGGGATCGAGCTGGCGGCGGTGCGCTTGCGTGCCCCCTACTCGGAAGTGTCGGATCACGTATATACGTGATCCAGGGCACAGGTGCCGCCCTGTAGAAGTAAAACTTCTATAGGGCGGACCTGAACCGGTTAAAGTGATATTAAAGGCTCCTGTTTTTTATTTTTAATAAAAACATGTTACACTTACCTGCTCTGTACAATGATTTTGCACAGAGCAGCCCCGATCCTCCTCTTCTCGAGCACCCTGCCAGTGCTCCTGGTCCCTTCCTCCTGCCGAATGCCCCCAAAGCAAGCAGTTTGCTATGGGGGCACCCAAGCAGGCTCACTCCTGAGCCACTACTCTGTGTGTCCATTCACACATGGAGTGTGGCTTGGCCCCGCTCCCGCTCTCTCCTCATTGGCTCACTGGCTGTGATTGGCAGCAGCCCATGGCTCTCGCTGCGGTCTCAGCCAATGAGGAGGAAGAGACCCGGGAGAGCCGCTGCTCTCGTGTACATCGCTGGATCGAAATAGGGCTCAGGTAAGTATTGGGGGGCTGCTGCACACAGGCTTTTTTTACCTTCATGCCTAGAATGTATGAAGGTAAGAAAACATTGAGCCTTTACAACCAAGTTGGTTGTACAGTTTGTAGCAGAGGCTTCTGTGCTCGCTGTTCATTCCCAGTATAGAGAATGAGCTGTCAAAGACAGCCGACAGTGGACTACAGTTACCTCATTCCGCAGACCATCCCCTGTCATTCTCCTTCTGTTTCTGTGTCCCTCTAGGACTGATCTCATTGACTTCATACCTCTGAGCCAACCAGGGAAGATTCTGGGACTAGTAGTCTCTTGGATAGGTGTCCTGGGATTGTGAAACTATCTTTGGACTACACATCCCAGAGGGCTGGACAACACCAACTACCTCTGGGAGAATCAATAAAAGGTCTAGCAGATCCACCCCACGCTCTCTTCTTCCTCGAGCGAACACCTCCCAGTTGCTGTGCGAGAGGGCTGCGGCCTACCACGTGGTGATCGAGTGACTCCAACCCCGCCCCGGAGGTCCCAACTATGCTTGTGGTTCGTGGGACATCGTTGCGGCACCATCTCATCAGACGGATTCAACTACCACCCGTGTCCAATAGCCGGTCGGTCATCTCCACTTGGTCCACAGAAGGGCACCTGATCTGGGATCACTGTCCAGGAGGTCCTTGTCCTGTTCTTATAACCATTCACTATCCCTACCTGGTTATCCCGTTTGGACACTGTGTACATACACCCTGCCCCTGGAAACACCTCATTGCACTACATAAGTCACTGTACGTAGACATCTATATGTGAAATTACTCTAAGGAATGCTACTAGCCAGTTTAAGCTGTCCTGTTGCTATTAACCTCACGGTACTATCTCTTGGTATATGGATTAAAGAGCTCTAACTGCAGACTAACGCAGGCCTGCTCACTGAACATTACTGTTACTATTACTTAAAGGGTCCCTTTGTTGTTTCTATCCTAACTGGTCTCTCATTAGGACATAACGGTTTTACAGTCTGGCCCGGGGTTCCCCTTGAGTGTGGTACCATCTTACTGTAACTAGTGGATTCTTATGACCATATGCCTTATGTTCCACATAGTATTTCACTGTACATATGTGTGTTTACATCTGTGCTATTGAACTGTAATCAAGCTGTGTTTTCAGGGGAATTCCTCACCTGGGTCTTGGCTGTTATTTAGGACCCAGTGGATCAAAACCTCCTTCTGTACATATATCGTTATTTCAGTAAACTTTAAGAGAATATCTATTCAACTTGTGTTGCAGTGTCTTTCCAAGGTGCTTGCAAGAAGATGTCCGACCCCAGAGTGTCAGGTGGGTTGGAGGGTTTACAAGGTTAGGGCGGTGCAGAGGAACAGGTAATTCTAAGCAGCCCTCAAGTGGGCAGTGCTACAATTAAATCCTGCATTTGGCCAAAGAGTTCATGGCCTATTCTATTTCTTCTGCATTGTAAAGGTGCCATAAAATGTTTCCACAGCTCAACCTCAACTGCAAAATTTGTCTTTGCTGCAGGGTAATTCCTGCATTGTGCTGGCCCACAGCTGATGTGCACAGTCTGCACTTCTATCCCCCCCCCCCCAACAAGGGGAACTCTGATGGGGATACTGATGTACGGGGGACTCTGATGGAGACCTTAATGTAAGGGGGGACTCTGATGGAGACCTTGATGTAAGAGGGGACTCTGATGGGAACCTTGATGTAAGGGGGACTCTGATAGGGACCCTAATATGAAGGGGGATTCTGATGAGAACCCTAATGTAAGGGGGGACTCTGATGAGAACCCTATAATAAGGGGACACTGATGGGGACCCTAATGTAAGGGAGACGCTGATAGGAACCCTGATATAAGTGGAGATTATGATAGGGTCCCTAATATAAGGAAGGACTTTGATGGGAATCCTAATGTAAGGGGGGACTCTGCTGGGAACCCGAATGTAAGGGGGGACTATGATGGGAACCCTAATGTAAGGGGGACTCTGATGAGAACCCTGATTTAAGGGGACACTGATAGGAACCCTAATGTAAGGGAGACTCTGATGGCAATCCTGATGTAAGGGGAGACTCTTATAGGGACCCTAATATAAGGGGGGACTCTGATGAGGACCCTATAGTAAGGGGACACTGATAGGGACCCTAATATAAGGGAGACTCTGATAGGAACCCTGATGTAAGTGGAGACTATGATAGGGACCCTAATATAAGGAGGGACTTTGATGGGAATCCTAATGTAAGGGGGGAATCTGATGGGAACCCGAATGTAAGGGGGGAATCTGATGGGAACCCGAATGTAAGGGGGGACTCTGATGGGAACCCTAATGTAAGGGGGACTCTGATGAGAACCCTGATGTAAGGGGAGACTGTGATAGGGACCTTAATATAAGGGGGGACTCTGATGGGAACCCTTATGTAAGGGGGACTCTGATGGGAACCTTAATGTAAGGGCGGACTCTGATGGGAACCCTAATATAAGGGGGACTCTGATGGGAACCCTAATGTAAGGGGGATCCTGATGGGAACCCTAATGTAAGGGGAGGACTCTGATGGGAACCTTAATGTAAGGGGGGACTCTGATGGGAACCCTTATGTAAGGGGGGGACTCTGATGGGAACCCGGCTCTGATGGGAACCCTGATGTAAGGGGGGACTCTGATGGGAACCCTGATGTAAGGGGACACTGAAGGGGACACTAATGTAAAGGAGACTCTGATGGGGACCCTGATGTAAGGGGACATTGATGGAGACCCTGATGTAAGGGGGTACTCTGATGTTAGGGAGTACTCTGATGTAAGGGGGTACTCTGATTTAAGGGGTACTCTGATGTAAGAGGGTACTCTGATGTTAGGGGGTACTCTGATGGGAACCCTGATGTAAGGGGACACTAATGTAAAGGAGACTCTGATGGGGACCCTGATGTAAGGGGACATTGATAGAGATCCTGATGTAAGGGGGTACTCTTATGTAAGAGGGTACTCTGATGTTAGGGGGTACTCTGATGGGAACCATGATGTAAAGGGGACTCTGAGAAAGGTGCAGTCTGAATTTATTTTTCTTCAACCTTTTCTTTTGTTCTAAATCAATCATGTCGTGATCATGCTGATTACATAAAAAAGTACAATAATAATGTATTTACTTTATAATATTGACTTTGTAAGTTGTGAAATCTACAATGTGACCCTCGTACACTGAATGGTTTGGAGAGCCCTGCTCCAGTCCTGGGTGGTAAATGCTGGCTCATTTGTACATGGATCCTGTCAGTGTAACCGTGTCGTCGCTAGAGGGCAGTGTGACATTAGCTGCGGTCCCAGGAAGTGGAAGTGATGGTTGTCGTCTCTATAGTGAGGAAGGAGGTGGGTGACACACGTGTGTGATGTGGGGTGCTGTGCTGTCTGTATTTCATGTGTCTTGTACGTTGGATATGCATGTTAACTGTTTATGTTTCATTTGTACGGATTACTACAAGTCATTGCCTCCCCCTGATACAATGACAATATGGGGTTGATTTACTAAAGATTGAAAGTGCAAAATTTGGTGCAGCTCCCCACAGAAACCAATCAGCTTCAAGGTTTTATTGTCAAAGTTTGATTGAACAAGCTGAGGTTAGAAGCTGATTGGCTAGCATGCAAAGCTGCACTGGTTTTGCACTCTCCAGCTTTAGTAAATCAACCCCTGTGTGTCTATGTCAGTATGATGATCACCCTGAGACTGGTGCAGGCATTGGTGTGTGGACAGGTATATACTGACAGACACCATACAGCAGTTCATGACTTCAAAGCAAATATTGTGCAGCTGGAGCTGTGCTGCGGTGGGGTGGGCAGGTGAGCAGGATGAGGGCTCATTCACAAGGTGCAGAGATTTGTACACCATGAAAGAAGTGTATCTCTGCACCTGGGAATGACCGGTGTTGACATACAACCATCGAATGACTAAAGCCTCGTACACACGGGACGACGATCGTATACAACAGGTCGTACGCGATATCGATCGTTCGTATGCGCGATTAGAACAGCCGATGTACGACGGTCGTACAAGGGAGTTGTATGAGCAAACTAGAAAACTTGGTCGTTCCAACAAGCTCTCATACGACCGTTGTATCGTGTGTACAGAGAAGTTGGTACAACAGGTTGTATTGTGCAAAACACGCATGCTCAGAAGTCAGGAACGTCCGGATGCTAATTCCATGCACCTGAACGTTCTTTCTGTGCTCGTACGATCGTGTAGTGCAGTCAGTATGCAAGTTACATTATCCAACATACGATTTGCGACGATCAAACGTACGATCGTCAACCTGTGTGTACAAGGCTTTACAGCCTGTATGCTGGTAATCGTATATATGAGTGTTTACCTGCATGCAGGGATGGATACGTACCCCAGGACCCAGACAGTTTGTGTCCAGCTCCGCTCATCCGTCCCTACCCCGGTAAGCGCTTGGATGTGCAGCTGCAGCCTGTCTTTAGTCTGTGCAAGCGGCTGCAGAGATGAATGTGTTTTTTTTTACAGTGTATGGCTCTTTCTGCTGATGTAAACCCATCCTTAACCACTTCAGCTCTGGAAGGTTCACCCTCCTCCTCCTGGTCAGGCCATTTTATTGCGATACGGCACTGCGTTGCTTTAACTGACAATTGTGCGGTGTACCCTAGTAAAATCGATGTCCTTTTTCTTTTCCCCCCATAAATAGAGCTTTCTTTTGCTGGTATTTGATAATCTCTGGGGTGTTCATTTTTTTCGCTATAAACAAAAAAAGACCAACTGTTTAAAAAAAAAAAAAAAAAAAAATATTTTTTACTTTCTGCTATAAACATATCCAAAAAAAAAATTAGGCCAATATGTATTCTGCTACATGTTTTTGGTAAAAAATTTCCCAATAAGCGTATATTGATTTGTTTGCGCAAAAGTTATAGCGTCTACAAACTATGGTTTATGGACTTTTAAAAAATATTTTACTAGTAATGGCGGCGATCAAGGATATTTTTTTTTTAGTGGGACAGTAACATTGCAGCCGACAATTCGGACACCTGACACTTTTTGGGGAGCAGCGACACTAATACAGAGATTAGTGCTAAAAAATATGCACCGTTACTGTACTGTATCTGGGGCGATCAAAGGGTTAAATGTGTTCCCTGGGAGTGTTTTCTCACTGTGTGGGGGATAGTTTAAAACCACTTAAGATCCGCAATACGTCAATTGAAGTCCTGGGATTTCAGTCGTTGTATCTCAATGATGCCGGCACCTGTAGGCATCATTGAGATATTGTTTTTTTCTGCAGGTGATTCCTGTTACTGTAAGAATGATCATAGTGGCAGTTCAGCCGCTTGATCGTTCTTACAGGCGACTGGAGGGGATTTCTCCCCCCTCCCGTCGCCCTCCGCTGCTTCTCCCGACTCACCTGAGCGATCGGTGAACGGTAGAAGGAATCGCCTGCCGCCGGAAGGAAGTACCATAGATTTCCAAGGGACAGATGGTCCCCGGTCTTCTCTATGGCTCTAGGAGGCCAAGGTTCACGTCATGACATCATGTCCGGGGTCTCCGGATGTAAACAATGCCAGTGAACTCAGCTGGAATCGTCCGTTTTTTTCTGATCTCAGTCTTTCCAGTCTGGAGGAGAGATGTGGGGTCTTATAGACCCCGCATCTCTCCATAAAGAGGACCTGTCACACCCTTTTCCTATTACAAGGGATGTTTACATTCCTTGTAATAGGAATAAAAGTGATCAAAAAAAAAAAAAATTAAAGAGAAAGTGTAAAAAACAAACATTTAAATCGCCCCGTCCCCGCGAGCTTGCGCACAGAAGCGAACGCATACTTAAGTCACATCCGCATATGTAAACGGCGTTCAAACCACACATGTGAGGTAACGCCGCGTGCATTAGAGTGAGAGTAATTCTAGCCCAAGACCTCCTCTGTAACTCTAAACATCTAATCAGTAAAAATTTTTAAAGCATTGCCTATGGAGATGTTTAACCACTTCAGCCCCGGAAGGATTTCCAGCTTTAGGACCGGAGCCCTTTTTGCGATTCGGCGCTGCGTCGCTTTAACTGACAATTGCGCGGTCGTGCGACGTTGTACCCAAACTAAATTTGCGTCCTTTTTTTCCCACAAACAGAGCTTTCTTTTGGTGGTATTTGATCACCGCTGCGTCATTTCTGATCGCCGCTATAAACAAAAGAAGAGCGACAATTTTGCAAAAAAACCCAAATTTCTTACTTTTTCCTAAAATACAAATCCAAAAAAAAAATATAAAAAAACATTTTTTTTCACCGTTTTTGGCCGATTTATATTCTTCCTCATATTTGCGATAAAAAAAATCGCAATCGGCGTTTATTGATTGGTTTGCGCAAAAGTGGTCGCGTTTACGGATGATGAGAATTCATTTTTAGGGTTTTTTATTT
>BLSH010198562.1:15742-70826 GCA_018402905.1 Glandirana rugosa
TATACATGTTTAGTAGTAAAAAAACGATCTTTTAATGAGTCTTGGGGGTTTGTAATATATACCAAAAAATCGTCTCTAGGATCCCTTATTTTAACGCCAACAACGTTGAAAAATACATTACGCCATAAACACGTCGCTAAAAAGTTTGTGCAAAAATACTTACTTATTTCAATCGGGTAAAAAAAGTGTTACACTTTCTACTACAATGTGGCTCATTTGTCTATGGGTTGTACAGTGCAAAATTTTAACGCGATTGAACCCCTTACCGCGACTTGAAACCATGAATTGGTGAACGGCTGGCGGCTAGCCGTAGACTGCCGCCGTTTCACCGAGCAAGGGCGTTTAGCGGCAGTATGCTGCCGCCGACGCCCTTGCACATATCACTCGCGCGCGCCGCGCTCACTATACACGTTCCCGCAGCCGCCGTCGTATGACGGCGATTTGCGGGAACGAGCCACTTTGCCGCCGTCAGATGCCGATCGGCGGTCGGCAAGTGGTTAAGTACCAAAGTTCAGCGCCATTCCCCAAGTTAGCGCAATTTTAAAACGTGACATGTTGGGTATCTGTTTACTCGGTGTAACATCATCTTTCACATTGTGAAAAAAATGGGCTAACTTTATTCATTCATAAAAACGTGTTTGAAAAATCGCTGCACAAATACCGCATTACATAAAAAGTTGCAACAACCGCAATTTTATTCCCTAGGATCTCTGCTAAAAAACCATATATAATGTTTGGGGGTTCTGAGTAATTTTCTAGCAAAAAAATGATGATTTGTACATATAAGAGAGGAGTGCCACGGTGGATTAATAAACACAGTATTTTACACAATGGAGATTAGGTTCTTTGTGCTTTTTTTCAGCTCACAGGAAGTGACACAGACACTGTGATTCTAACAAGATCATAAGGTATTTTCTGTACTTCCTAAAAGTGATCTTTGCTTGAAAAAGAAAATGTAGGCCCTTTTCACACAGAATGGCATCCGGTCTGATCAGCAGGGAATCCATGCGCTGCCCCCTCTCTCCAGCCACCCCCCCTCTATGCTAATGGATAGAATCTATCCATGGCCGTCCACACCCACCCCCTATTCATGCGGCATGATTTTCAGAAACTTCACTGTTTTTTGTTTTTTTTGTTTTTTTTTATTCCTTATAAATGTTTTTATTGTTATTTTCATGAAGTGAACATAATACAGGATACAAGAACATAGGAGTCCAAATTGGATTACGAATGAGTGAACATGACAGTATCCAATGTTGGAAGGTTTAGTCCGGTATTAATGACAATTTTTGTTCGTAACAACAGTTATCGATAACTGTTATAACATTTTGATATCAATCGTAAATCGTAATGGTTAAAACTACGTTTTACTGCAACATTAGTGTCAATTTAGGGTGGTATTTGGTAATCTGGTATTGCCCAGGTATTCGGGTGGCACTTGTTGAATGCTGCTGCGTCTGCCCCAGCACCCCAAATGGGTACATGCTGTGGCTGGCAGACAGCAACATTCCATTTTGTTTGTAATACCACTCTAGAATAGATTATTAGAACGTTGTCCCAGTGCTCTGGCTGGGGTTATAAAGGGTGATTGGCAGGGTTCATATTAATGAGAGAGGGTATATATCGGGGTACAAGTACAAATAGCAGCTTGTCTAAGTAGCCTAAGAACATGTTTAATTTGTATGGTAATCACAGGTTAATTTCCAGTACTAGTATATTATTTTCTCATTCTAATCATTTCGTCTGAATATTTTAATACTGTCATGACTGTCGAGAGTGACCCAGGTCAGTCAGGCTTTTTTGGTTTCAGGTATAGTAACGCGTTTTGCCATTGTGTCCAGATTTGCCATGAGTTCATTTTTTGATATGTTTCTCTGCTGAATAGCATCATAATTTCATAGCTGCAGTGTGTGTTCACCAACTCAAGTGTTTCTTCTATGGTTGGGGCTCGATTTGACTTCTACATTCGTGTTATACTTAGATTAGCTGCTAAAAGGATATGTGTTGTAACCAATCTGTAGGCCAGGGTTTCTCAACCAGGGTTCCTCCAGAGGTTGCTAGGGGTTCCTTGAGCAATGGTCAATTTCTGCCTCTCAGATAAATTCCCACTGACACAATTGATCTTTTTAGCTATCTATAAGGGGGTAATTCTTCCCAATGACCACAAGTGTAAGGAGCATTCTTCCCATTGACCATCACACTAATGTATAATGAGTTGTAGATTTTTAATTTTTAGCAGGGGTTCCCCGAGACCGGAGAATAATTTCAAGGGTTCCTCAGTGTTGAGAAAGGCTGCTGTAGGCACTAGTTATGTTTTCTATGGTTAAATTTAACCAGTTCCCGACCTCGTGCCGTCTTTTCACGGCCGTAGTCGGGATGCTGAGCGCGAATCGCCGTAAAAAGGCGGCGATCTGCAAACTACCGCTAGGGGGCACGCGCACTCCTGAGGAGTGTGCCCGCGGCTCGGGCAGACCCGATGTCCGCCGGCGAGCAGCAATGAGCGGCCACAGGGAAAGAACGGGGAACCGCCGATGTAAACACGGCGGTTCCCCATTCTGACCGCGCAGGCATGGGAGATCTACTGATCCCTGTCACTGGGATCAGTTAGATCTCTCATGCCCATGGTAGCCCAACCCCCCCACAGTAAGAACACACCCAGGGAACATAGTTAACCCCTAGATCTCCCCCTGCAGGTTAACCCCTTCACTGCCAATGACATTTATACAGTAATCGGTGGACATTTAAATTTCTGATCGCTGAATAAATGTCATTGGTCCCAAAAAAGTGTCAAAAATGTCCGACATCTCCGCTGCAATATCGCAGTACCGCTAAAAATCACAGATCACAACCATTACTAGTAAAAAATAAAAAAAAGAAAAAAACCCAGAAATGAATTCTCATCATACATAAACGCGGCCACTTTTGCGCAAACCAATCAATAAATGCCAATTGTGATTTTTTTTATCTCAAATATGAGGAAGAATATAAATCGGCCAAAACCGTTGAAAAAAAAATTTTTTTTATATTTTTTTTTGGATTTGAATTTTAGCAAAAAGTAAGAAATGTAGGTTTTTTTGCAAAATGGTCGCTCTTCTTTCGTTTATAGCGGCGATCAGAAATGACGCAGAGGCGATCAAATACCACCAAAAGAAAGCTCTATTTGTGGGAAAAAAAGGACACAAATTTTGTTTGGGTGCAACGTCGCACGACCGCGCAATTGTCAGTTAAAGGGACTCAGTGCCGAATCGCAAAAAGCGCTCTGGTCTTAAAGCTGGAAAACCTTCCGGTTGGTAATTGGTTAAGAGTGCTAACGCAGGAGAGAGGGGGATATGACTTTGTACTATGTCACTTAATATTAGAAAGATATTGGACGAATAAGATTGTAAAACAGGACACCTCCAGAGAATGTGTAGTAGATCTCCCTTTTGTTTTTGACATCTCCAGCAGGTGTCAGGTGATTGGGAGTTAAATGATGGCTATCTAGTTGGAGTTAAGTACCATCTCTGGGGGATTTTTTGAGATAGTTCCTATAATGCTGCACAACTTGTGGAACAATCTATGTATTTGAATGCCTCCTGCCATTGTTTTTCGGAGTAAGTTTGTTTTAAGTCAGATTCCTAGCCTTTGTTTTTAGGTGACGGAAGAGTTAGGAATGACAAGCACTAGAGGGGATTGAGTAGCAAGGGTTTTTTTGTGGCAGAATGGATAAGCAATGGGCACGTCACTGGTTTTTGAAGCACCTGATTAGAGCCCATGTTCTAACGGGCTTCAAAATAGAGCCCACTCACGTGTGTTACAAAAGCAAATTAATGTTTGCTTTTGTAACACTGAACGCTTCTCAGCCAGTCGGGAAGCAAGGGTATGTTACCGGATTCCTGATTCGCTGAGGAGTCAGGCGATCCTATTGGACGCCTTTCTCAGAGGAGGAAGGGGATGCACGGCCGTAGCCAAGCCGCTCCCCAGACACCACTGCCTGCCCGCTCCTAGATTGGGTAAGTGATGGACTTTGATGTCCCGACTGCCCTGGGGGGGGGTGCTGGATGCTGTATATCCCTCTGGTCATACTGTATACTCCTCTGGTCATGCTGTATACTCCTCTGGTCATGCTGTATACTCCTCTGGTCATGCCGTATACTCCTCTGGTCATGCCGTATACCCCTCTGGTCATGCCGTATACCCCTCTGGTCATGCCGTATACCCCTCTGGTCATGCCGTATACCCCTCTGGTCATGCCGTATACCCCTCTGGTCATGCCGTGTACCCCTCTGGTCATGCCGTGTACCCCTCTGGTCATGCCGTGTACCCCTCTGGTCATGCCGTGTACCCCTCTGGTCATGCCGTGTACCCCTCTGGTCATGCCGTATACCCCTATTTGGCGATGCTGGGCTGTATACTCCTGACACAATGGGTGGAATCTATAAGGGGTGGGGTTTATAAGTGGGAGGGGTCAAAAAGGAAGGGTGGGGTCTGGCGCCCCCCATCCTAAAATTTCACCAGCCGCCACTGTCCATGAATATACTTTTGTGACATCCATGTCAGTTCAGTGTTGACTGCATTCAAAAACAAGCATTTACTGGACCCTTGTTGGATCTACGGGCAGCCGGATGTAATCTGGCTGTTTGCTTTTGTAACACTGAACGCTTCTCAGCCAGTCGGGAAGCAAGGGTATGTTACCGGATTCCTGATTGGCTGAGGAGTCAGGTGATCCTATTGGACGCCTTTCTCAGAGGAGGAAGGGGATGCACGGCCGTGGCCTTAGCCAAGCCGCTCCCCAGACACCACTGCCTGCCCTCTCCTAGATGGGGTAAGTGATGGACTTTGATGTCCCGACTGCCCTGGGGGGGGGGGGGGTGCTGGATGCTGTATATCCCTCTGGTCATGCTGTATACCCCTCCGGTCATGCTGTATACCCTTCTGGTCATGCTGTATACCCTTCTGGTCATGCTGTATATCCTTCTGGTCATGCTGTATACCCCTCCGGTCATGCTGTATACCCCTCCGGTCATGCTGTATGCCCTTCTGGTCATGCTGTATACCCCTCTGGTCATACTGTATACCCCTCTGGTCATACTGTATACCCCTCTGGTCATGCTGTATACCCCTCTGGTCATGCTGTATACCCCTCTGGTCATGCTGTATACCCCTCTGGTCATGCTGTATACCCCTCTGATCATGCTGTATACCCCTCTGATCATGCTGTATACCCCTCTGATCATGCTGTATACTCCTCTGGTCATGCTATATACTCCTCTGGTCATGCTGTATACCCATCTGGTCATGCTGTATACCCCACTGGTTATGTTGTATACCCCACTGGTTATGTTGTATACCCCTCTGGTCATGTTGTATACCCCTCTGGTCATGCTGTATACTCCTCTGGTCATGCTGTATACTCCTCTGGTCATGCTGTGTACCCCTCTGGTCATGCTGTGTACCCCTCTGGTCATGCTGTGTACCCCTCTGGCCATGCTGTATACCCCTATTTGGTGATGCTGGGCTGTATACTCCTGACACAACGGGTGGAATCTATAAGGGGTGGGGCTTATACGTGGGAGGGGTCAAAAAGGAAGGGTGGGGTCTGGCGCCCCCCATCCTAAAATTTTACCAGCCGCCACTGTCCATGAATATACTTTTGTGACATCCATGTCAGTTCAGTGTTGACTGCATTCATAAACAAGCGGTTTCTGGACCCTTGTTGGATCTACGGGCAGCTGGATGTAATCTGACTTGCATCCATTTACATTAGACTACCTGTGAGCCATCAAGTTTAGGTCTAGAAAAATCAAATTGGAAGCAGACCGTCTCCATTTTTTTCCTGACTTGTAGGTAGGTGGATGTAAACAGATGCTCATTAATTTACAGTGGATATAAAAAGTCTACACACCCCTGTTAAAATGTCAGGTTTCCGTGATGTAAACAAATGAGACAAAGATAAATAATTTCAGAACTTTTTCCACCTTTAATGTGACTTATAAACTGTACAACTCAATTGAAAAACAAACTGAAATCTTTTTTTGGGGGGGGGGGGGGTGAGTAAAAATAAAATAATGTGGTTGCTTAAGTGTGCACACCCTCTTATAACTGGGGATGTAGCTGTGTTCAGAATTAAAGCGGAGTTCCGCCTGGGAAAAGAAAAATTAAAAGTCAGCAACTACAAATACTGTAGATGCTGTCTTTTAAAATAAGGACACTTACCTGTCCAGGGAGCCCGCAATGTCAGCACCCAAAGCTGACCTGTCCTCCTGCTCCGGGTGTAGGTGCTGGCATCCTTACTAAGGGAAACAGGAAGTGAAGCCTTGCAGCTTCACAGCCTGTTTCCTATTGCGCATGCGCGAGTAGCGCTGCACATTCTGTATGGTCCCTGCTGTCTTCTGGGACCTGTGTCTCCCAGAAGACAGTGGGGGGGGGGGGAAGGAGGAGGGTCCAGACACTGCGGCGGGAATGGTGAGTAATCCCATATTGTGAGAAGTTGCTGAACCCGGGCCGGCCTCCTGCATAGGCCTGATAGAGAGGGTAAGAGATGGGGGGAATTTTTCTTTTCTCTGAGATTTTAAAATTTTCCCTCCTTTTTTGCTGCCTTTATTTCGGTCACCACTAGAGGGCCTAGCCAGGAGAGTTTGCTGCAGTAATACTCTGGGGCCACCTGGGGGAGCCTGTATCAGTTATGTCTGTATTTTCCCCATAGAAGGGAATAGACGGTGGCGGCTGTGCGTGCACGCTAATTAGCATGCACGTCAGTGCTGTGTCTTGGCCTAGGCCAACAAGGCAGAGGCCTTGGGCGGCACTTTTGGTGCCGCCCCCACATGAAAAAAATCCCTCCTCCCAGTCTTCCTCCCGAGTCAGCCCATTCACTGCTGGCTGTAGTGTTTGGAGAGCGTCTCTCTCATAGAAGCGTGTGGTGGTGACAGCTCCCCCTCCTCTCCACACAGACGGCAGAGCAGCAGAGAGAGAGATGGTCAGTGTGTTTCCTCCCCTGTTGTGACCCTAAGCTGCACAGGCCGGTTGGATTGTAGTCAGCAGCGGACCCAGCTACTGTATATTCTGTCTATGCGACCTGGAGGGATGAGAGTAAAATACTGATCCTCACTGTCTCCTTGCAAACCTCATGTAGCCCCTTATCTGTGCTCCAGCTTTCCCACTTTGTTTCTCAAACCCGTCTCTGGTAATTAACCCTCTGTGTGCCTGGTGCTAGGAGAGGATTGTGCTTTGCTTCTCTGCTTCAATGGACACTGCTATTTACCTAAATGATTACAGCTTATATCTGCAGGGTGGTGCTTCTGGTATAAATGCCACTTAACATCTTAGTGTCTGCTTGTATATATTAGATAACCTGCCTTCTGACACATGAAGAAAAGTCTCATTTCTCATTATAGATCACTGTTTTCTATCGCTCACCCTGCTAACTACATTTGAGGCTGGGATCACACTGGAACCTGCAGCGGCTCACAGCAGGGGTCCGGTGTATCCTGGTTCCCTGTTTCAGGTCCAATTTGAATTCGGACCTGAAAATGGTCCAAAAGATGCACAGCTTTTTTGTGTAAAACGCACCAGACCTGCTAAGGAAATATGTGAACTGGCTCCATAGAGAGGTCAATATCTCCTGCTATTGCAAATTGGATGCAGAGGACCCAGCCTTAGACTGGGCTCACACCTATGTGAATTGGAGGTGGGTTCTTCGCATCCAATTTGCAATAGCAGGAGATATTGACCTCTCTATGGAGCCAGTTCACATATTTCCTTAGCAGGTCTGGTGCGTTTTGCACACAAAAGCTGTGCATCTTTTGGACCATTTTCAGGTCCGAATTCAGCCCAAAATTTGGGCTGAACTTGGACCTGAAATAGGGAACCAGGATACACCTGACCCGTGCTGGGAGTGTGAACCCAGCCTGAGACTCACAGATATTTCTTATTTTTTTGTCCCTTTACCTACTCATGTCTATTCAGAGTGAACTGTGTGTATGTTAAGGTGTGCAGGACAGGTGGCAAATTGGAGTACAATACACAGATAGAGGCTGGAATATTGGTGTAAGCTTAAACACCACCTCCTCCCTAGACAATTACACAAATTCCCCCCTCTGCTGCTCTTATTGAAATAGATTGTTACTCCTCTGAAAAGCAATCTACACAGCTTTCTTTTCAGAGGCAATTGACAGGCAGTGGAGGTATCGGTATGCTCCCTCCTCACCGCCTGTATGAGCACAGGTAAAGCTGCACTGGTGAGGCTGCATTGATGAGCACAGGTGAGGCTGCATTGATGGGCACAGGTGAGGCTGCATTGATGGGCACAGGTGAGGCTGCATTGATGGGCACAGGTGGGGCTGCATTGAGGGGCACTGGTGGGGCTGCATTGAGGGGCACTGGTGAGGCTGCATTGAGGGGCACTGGTGAGGCTGCATTAAGGGGCACTGGTGAGGCTGCATTGAGGGGCACTGGTGAGGCTGCATTGATGGGCACTGGTGAGGCTGCATTGATGGGCACTGGTGAGGCTGCATTGATGGGCACTGGTGAGGCTGCACTTGGTACCCACTTTAAGCCCACATTCACATTGGGCTGATTTGGCATGGGATTTGACATGTCAATTCGCATGCCAAATTGGCAGTTATTGCTGGCAATGGCAACATTTGAATCGGTGCGATGCCAAATTTACAGCGCCGCATAGATTCCCAAAAGTAGTTCCTGTACTACTTTTGGCAACATTGAGGGCGATTTGAATAGACATCTGTACATTAACCCTCACAGATGTCTGTCAAATCACCTCCGAAGTCTAACTGCATTACCGGTTTGAAATTGTGCGAGTTATGTGCTATGCGAGTAATGTGAACCTGGGCGTAATGTACAGAGAGGAAGGGGTGTGGTTTACAAGTGACAGGGCGGGTCTTAAACAGGAAGGGGTGTGGCATTGTCAGGAAGGGGTGGGCAATATTTAAATTAGGGGGTGCACGAGTTTAGTCAGGCCTAGGGCAGCAAAAACCTAAATACACCACTGATGCACGTGGCGTTCCCTCTCATGCGCAGTAAGATGAGGAAGTCGCCGGAGGCCAGGCATGGAGCTGCTGCAGTGTATGGCAACCGATGATGGCAGTGCTTGGACAAACGGGCTATCTTCCTGGTTGGCACGTGAGTACGGTGTTGGGCAGCTGGCAGCAGGCTAGGCAGGAGGCTGAGCTTGGAGGAGGTAATAGGCTGGGCAGTGTTTTCACTAGCAAACCATGACTTCCAGAAAGTGCTCTGGGGGGGAGCACAACTTCATACATACATATATATATATATATAAGGCTAGAGACAGCAGGGATCCGACTAGCTTCTTCAGGGGCTGTGGCTAACACACCGTTAGCCACAGCCCCTGAAGGAGCTAGTCGGATCCCTGCTGTCATTTGCTTCCCTTGGGAGACCAGAAGCAACCGGGCAGTCTGAGCCGCTGCGCCTATCTGGTATGGTAGCTAACCCCTCATTTTCTTTCTTATGTTATTAACATGACCTGTCATCGGCCTTGGCTGGCTCAGAGAGCAAGAGGACTGGTATGATTGCTTCTGTTACACAGGGTAACAAAAAAGCGTGACAGGTCTCCTTCCCCCAGCCCTCAGGTTCTGAAGCAAGAATGGGTGGATGAAACAGACGGGGTAGCTATAAGGGATCTGGGTGGATCACTTGCAGACTTTTCTGCTTCAGAGGGTCCTGAGCCAAATAATCCCGAGGGACATCTGCCTCTCAATATCAGAGGTTGCTAGTCCAGGCACGTACATGTAAGGTACGTGCAGTATTCAGGTTACCTCTAGTGGAGAGTCCTGTGAATGTTCATTCTCCCTTGGGTCATTAAGCCTCCACAGAGTAAGCAGGTGTTTTCGCTTTCACTCACTCATTTAGAAGGGGCTGTATTCTGACTGTAACACCCAGACAGATTGTTATTCCTCCTAAAAGGTTTTGGTGTATCCTATGAAGGAAAGATATTTGGAAAGAATGGGGAGTACTGACTGGCGATGCAGCAGTCACTTCCCTCAGTAAAACCCTGACCTGCCCTGTGGATAATGCTTCAGGTCTTGAAAACCCTTCAAATAAGAAGTTGGAGTTCTTACTAAGGGCCTCATTCTCCTTGGCTGGCTCTGCCATTCAGCCTGCGGTAGCAGCTATTGCGGTGGGCCAAGCCTTAAAGGATCAGGCTAAGCTACCTAGTGCGGGAGGGGAAGAGCTGAATGAGGAGTCTACAGATTTACCTCAGGCTCTGTTTTACTGTAGATAATGCTTTTGAAAAACTTGATGCAGCATATATCCAGGATGACTCTCTATTAACAGTGCACATGCACAGGATTTGTGGCTAAGGAGTTGGTCAGCTGAAACTTCCCTTTTAAGGGGCTGCTGACAGAGTTCCCTGGTTATGGCAAGCACTTATGGGGAAAATACATCCAGAAGAGGTTGCTTCTGCCGATAAGGGAGACGGCCAAGCGTCCCTCTTTTAGGGGTTCCCTTTCCGGGTTCCTCTGGTTTTTCAGGCCCTAGGCAGTCTAAGCTGCCACAAGGGTCTGGAGGTAAGCAGCAAGGTCAAGGTCAGGAAAAGCGTTGGACCCAGAAAGCCTCCAAGTCTGGCACCAAGCCCCCCTTGTGAGGGGGCACCCCCACTCATGCGGGTGGCAGGTAGGTGGTTGCACTTTGCAAATGTATGGGAAGCGCTGATCCAAGACGAGTGGGTTGTCACCACAGTGTCTCACGGTTATAAGCTGGAATGCAAACTTACACTCCTCTAAGATAGAGCTAGACCACCTGAATCTGCAAGGTTATTGCAGAGGTTCCAGCAACCAAAGGAGGCACAGGTTTCTTATCTAATCTATTCACGTTCTCAAAGCCAAATGGGGAGGTGAGGCCTATTCTAATCCTTAGGCACTAAACCTATAACTTGCGGTACGGCCGTTCCGTAGGGACAATCCCCTCAGTGATTGCCTCTCTACGGGGAGGAGATTTTTGACATCATTAGATATCAAGAATGCATACTTGCATGGGTCATGTTTTTCTAACTCATCAGAGGTTTTTGTGCTTTACGATAGAGGAACAACATTGTAGTTGTGGCTTGGTCATACGGCATTGATGCAGCTCCCTGACTCTTCTCAAAGATTCTGCCTCCAGTGCTGGGCCTTCTGAGGTTGTGAGGGGTCCTGATATTGGGACACCTGGATGACCTCTTGCTCAGAGATCAGCCTTGGTGCAGACTCAAGCAGAATGTGGCCCTAATAGTCTAGGTCAGGAAAGCTTGGGTTGGGTCATAAATATAGGAAAGTCTTCCCTAGACCCAGTCTGGTTTCTAGAGTGTCTAGGCCTAGAGCTAAACGCAGTCCACAAGACCCTGGTACACCAGGTGAGGGTGACAAGACACCTTTCAGTTCTTCTCTGTGGGAGGCTGTAAAGCAAGATGGTAGCCCCTTCGAGGCCATACTTTAGGCATTGTTTTCTTTCCAGGGCACTTCAGTGCATCATCTTTGGCAGTGTGGTACAGACAGTTACAGACTCTGGGTTGCTGCATGTCCTTGACTCTCAGGGCTCAATGGAGTCACGCCTGGTGGCTGGTACAGCAAAATCTGTCAGGACAGATCTTTTTTTCTTCCAGTGTTTTGAAAGATTGTGACCACAGATGCCAGTCTTACAGGCTGGGGGGGGGGGGGCATGGTCATGGAGGACTTCACAGAAGTCCTCCATGGAAGATCTCATTGTTAAAATGTATCAGTCTGGAGAAGTAATTTCCAAGGCATTAGATATACCATGGAACGTAGTGAGGACAGTCATCATCAAGTGGAGAAAATATGGCACTACAGAGACATTACTAAGAACTGGACGTCCCTCCAAAATTGATGAAAGGACAAGAAGAAAGCTGGTCAGGCAGGCTGCCAAGAGGCCTACAGCAACATTAAAGGAGCTGCAGGAATATCTGGCAAGTACTGGTCACTGATACATGTGACAACAATCTCCCGTATTCTTCAGATCTCTGGGCTATGGGGTAGAGTGGCAAGACGGAAGCCTTTCCTTAACAAGAAAAACATCCAAACCCGGCTAAATTTTCCAAAAACACATCTGAAGTCTCCCAAAAGCATGTGGGAAAATGTGTTATGGTCTGATGAAACCAAGGTTGAACTTTTTGACCATAATTCCAAAAGATATGTTTTGTGCAAAAAGAACACCGCACACCACCAAAAGAACTGCATACCCAATGCGAAGCATAGTGGTGGCAGCATCATGCTTTGGGGCTGTTTTTCTTCAGCTGGAACAGGGGCCTAAGTCAAGGTAGAGGGAATTATGAACAGTTCCAAATTCCAGTCAATATTGGCAAAAAACCTTCAGGCTTCTGCTAGAAAGCTGAACATGAAGAGGAAATTCATATTTCAGCATGACAACGACCCAAAGCATACATTCAAATCAACAAAGGAATGGCTTCACCAGAAGAAGATTAATGTTTTAGAATGACCCAGCCAGAGCCTAGACCTGAACCTGATTGAAAATCTGTGGGGTTACCTGAAGAGGACTGTGCACAGGCGATGCCCTCGCAATCTGACAGATTTGGAGCGTTTTTGCAAAGAAGAGTGGGCAAATATTAGCAAGTCAAGATGTGCCATGCTGATAAACTTCTAGCCAAAAAGACTGAGTGCTGTAATAAAATCCAAAGGTGCTTCAACAAAGTATTAGTTTAAGGGTGTGCACTCTTATGCAACCATATTATTTAAGTTTTTTTATTTTTAATTCCCTCCACCTAAAAGTTTTCAGTATGTACAGTTTATAGGTCACATTAAAGGTGGGAAAGTTCTGAAATTTTTAATCTTTGTCTCATTTTGTTACATCACAGAAACCTGACGTTTTAACAGGGGTGTGTAGACTTTTTATATTCTCTGTACATGTGCTTGATCATAGACTTACATGGTGCTTCTGATTGGGCCTTCTTGAAAGACTTAGACGGACCTGATCAGACCACACGTGAAATAATGCACATTCCCTATTTCCTCCATCTAACTTTAATACTTAAAGTGTAAGTAAAGGCTAACAATAAATGGTGTTAAAATGTATTCTTCCTCCCTCCTCCGCATAGTCTTTATAAAAGAGATTTTTATAGATCTTTTAATCTGTTCCCATGCAGTCATGTGATTTACAACCTCTAGTCCCCTGTGTCAGGGAGCACTTGACAATGGAATTTCCAGAACCGTGATGTCACCTGCTGGCTCCCATTGCCTTCCCATTGTCGGTGCGCCCTCCCCGCCCCTCCCATTGTCTGTGCTCCCTCCCCGTCCCTCTAGCCGCCGCACTCCCACCTTAGGGAGCTTGAGCTTCTTTATCATGATATAACACTGGAGCAGAATAAAGAAAAGATATTTCTCTTCCGTTCACTGACAGACGCAGCCTTCTTATGACACATGGGGTTATGCTCATCCTACTAGGAGTAGCCTAGGCAAAACAAACAAAAGTGTAGGTTGGCCCCTTGTACAGCACATCAGTTTTTATTTGCCTAGTGCAAGGAGTAGACCTGGTTCCCTATGGAAGCAGCGGTCTCCTGAAGATTCATCTAAGGAAGACTGCTATCAAGAAGCTGGTTGGTGGTATAGAGGATATCTCGAATCCTGATCTTTCCCCAGTCCAGCCAACACTATGCGAACCCCCTTAGGGGGGCCCACTGCATAGCGCCCATTCCGTGCGGGCGGCCAGTGGCTAAAACCCACTAGAGCCCAGTGACTGGTTCACCTGTCCAGTGGCCTGGCCAGCAGCATGCCTTCTTGCGGGGAGGTAGGTCTGCTCCGGGTGGCTACCTGCTGCGCCCGTCGGATTGGTGAGTGAACCCCTCTTCCGCCCTAGAGGCATGGAGAGTGGGCACCTGGGCAGCTCTGTGGTGGTCAGCCGGTGGGGGTCTGTTAGAGGCCTTCCCCCCCACTCCCCGGCAGGCACCTTTGCACTAACCGTTCGAATCTGCACCGACCGTCTGGAGCAATGAGTTAGGTGGGTCATCGCCATTGGATTTTGGAGCACCGCTCGTTCGTGGCCAACCGCACGTGTGTAATGGCAGCGTCCATTGTTTGAGAACCATGTGGTTTCCAGCCTGCTCTCTGGCGGCCTCCATTGGTCGATTGGGAGAACTGCAGTCCTTGTGCAGGAAGTCCTTAAAAACGGGTGTGGGCTTCCGGTTTTTGCTTGGGCAGCATGGCTGACACACAGTAACAAGCTCCTGACATGCAGCAGTTTGTGGGCATTGCTCTTCGAGTGCTGAGGCATCAAACAGCAAGTATAGATGGCGCTTCCTGGGTGCCGGTAGCGGTGGGTGTAATCCGCCCGGGTCTCCCTGGCTGATTTGTGGGGTAGAGGTGGTGGTTACACAGCGGGGGTGCCGGGCTGAGATGTCAGAGGCCGGCAATTCTATGGCAGGTATACCTGCAGATCTACAGTCCACCCCAGGATCATTAGTGCCCTTGGAACAGCTGAGGGCGGTGTTTGGGGAGTTCTTTCCCCGGGCAGGGGTGCCCCCTCCTCTTTCCTCAGGGGGGAATCAGATCTAGAAAGCGCCTCAGTGGTCACACCTGTGGATCTTTCAGAGGGCGAAGAGGATCAGGAGGCTCCTAGTTTGCGGGATAAAGCGATAGTGGAAGCACTGATCACTGATATTCGCGACTCTATGCTACTGGACCAAACAGGGGAGTCGCATGAGTCCGCATATGTTTGTGGACCGCTTAGATCCCCTAGGTCCCCTAGGGCTTACCCTTATGATCAGTTGTTTGAACAGGCAGTGTTCAAGGAATGGCGGAAGCCACCAAGTTCCTTGGCTTTGCCTAAAAGCTTTGCTGTTCGCTACCCCTTTGAGGAAAGCTTTACTAAGAGATGGGCTTCCCCGGTGGTGGACCCTGCCGTGGCTCGTGTGAATAAGGAAACCACCATCCCCTTGGAGGGGTCTCCATCCTTTAAAGAGGCGGCCGATCTCCGCACAGAGACAGTGTCTAAAGCACTATTCTTGTTGGCTGTGTCAGCCATGCGGCCGGCGCTAGCAACTGCTATGGTGGCACAGTCTCTTCGCGAGCACGCTGCCGCACTGCGCACTAGTTTGTCTAGTGAATGTGCACAGGCTGAGGTACAGCGGATGCAACATTTGGAAGAAGGTCTCCGCTACATATGCCATGCGGCTTTGGATCTTCTCCCCATATTGTCAAAAATGTCTGTTTTTTCAATTGTCATCAGGCGGGTGCTGTGGCTCCGCTCTTGGTCAGGCGACCAGGCTTCAAAGAAAGCTCTGGCAGACCTGCCCTTTCAGGGAGGGCGTCTATTTGGCCCATAGTTGGATAAGATTATTAAGGATTTCACGGGAGGGAAGAGTACTTTCCTTCCAGAGCCAAAGCGACGAGATCTTCGTCGTAGGCAGGGTCCTGTCTCTTCTGGTCAGAAGAAGTTTTTTCGGGCGCCCGGCCCAGCGGGTAAGGCCGGGAAGGCGTTCACAGGCCACAGCAAAAGGCCCTGGCAGCGTAAGCCCGAGAAAGTGGAGGACAAGCCTGCCTCCGCATGATGGGTGGCCCCCACCCGCCTCACGGATGGGGGGGCGGTTTCTGGGGGTTGCAAGCAGCTCTCTGCCCCCAGAAAAGTCCTTCCCCTCAAACGTGAGGCTTCCGCAGAAGCGTCAGGAGGCGCCAGTCAGGCGCTCAGCAGACAGAAGTCATCTTGAACGCCGGCTTGCCGGCTGGAGTACCTGGGTCTGATTCCGGACACGGTACAGGCTGGGGTGTTCCTAACACCGAGCAAGCTTCTAATGCTTTAGGCAGGGCGAACCCTGTGATCGCGCCAGTGGTTCTCCTTACGGTTCTGTATACGGGTGTTGGGGCTCAGGGGGTCGACTTGCGAAGCGATACCTTACGCCCAGAACACTTGGCTCCTGCGGAAGGCAATTTAGTCGCGGTGGGACAAATCTCCTCTATCCCTGGACAGGCCGATCAGGTCGGAGTGTCAGTCCCGGGAACCCTTGGTTTGGGGGATTCAGGCTCCGGCCCTAAAGGGGGGGAGACGTTTTCTTCCCCTCAATTGGTCGATGTAGGTACCGGAACTGAGAGCGATCAAGCTCTGCCTGTCCCGTGGGACAGTAGGGCTGCGCCGCCCGGTTCTGGTTCAGTCGGTCAATGCCACGGAGGTGGCGTACCTAAACCATCAGGGCGGAACAAGAAGCGCAGCAACAGCCGTGGAGGTGGCTCTGATCCTTCGGGGGGCAGTGTTTCACAGGCCTCGAGGGCAGTATCGGCTGCTGTGCATTTTTCCTCCTCTAAAGGCTCTACCGCGGGTCATATGCGGGGTAGAGGCGGAGGAAATCCCGACAATCCGGGTAGCTCCGGCTTGGCCCCGGCGCCCTTGGTACACTGACGTAGTACGGATGGTGGCAGAGGTTCCGTGGCGGCTTCCGCTTCACGGGGACCTGCTGTTGCAGGGGCCCATCTTGCACCCTGCTTTACCCTCGCTGGTTTTGACGGCTTGGCTATTGAGTCCCAGGTATTGAGGGATAGGGGTGTCTCGGACTCCGTAATCCCGACTATGATAAAAGCATGTAAGGGTTCCTCACGTAAGATTTATCATAGGACCTGGAAGGCCTATATTACCTGGTGCGAGGCAGGGGGTTGGAACCCCCGCTCTTATAGAGTATCCAGAGTACTGGCATTTTTACAGCAAGGTCTGGACAAGAACCTGACGTTAAGTACGCTTAAGGGGCAGATTTCGGCCCTGGCGGTTCTTTTTCAACGGCCCTTGGCGTCTCATTCATTGATCCGTACATTTGTACAGGGGGTACGTCATGTGGCTCCTCGGATACGGTTGCCTTTGGCACCGTGGGATTTGAATCTGGTGCTTTCTGTGTTGCAGAAACCGCCATATGAAAGGATTAGGGACATTCCCTTACAGTTGTTGTCGCAGAAGGTGGCCTTTCTGGTAGCTATCACATCCGCCAGGCGGGTGTCGGAGTTAGCAGCATTATCTTGCAAGTCACCTTACCTGGTCCTCCATAAGGACAAGGCAGTTTTGCGACCTTCCCCTTCGTTTCTTCCGAAGGTGGTTTCTTCTTTTCATTTAAATGAGGATATTGTTCTCCCCTCATTGTGCCCGCACCCATCACATCCCAGAGAAGTTGAGCTGCATTCTTTGGATGTGGTGAGGGCCTTGCGGGTGTATTTAAGTTCTACAGCTTCCTTTCGGAAGTCTGATTCTTTATTTTTGCTGACGGAAGGGTCGCGCAAAGGTATGGCGGCCTCTTCAGCTACCGTGTCTCGTTGGATACGGAAGACCGTGACTCATGCATATGAGATTCGGGGCAAGGTTCCCCCATTTCCGGTCATGGCTCATCCACCAGGGCAGTTAGTACGTCCTGGGCGTTTAGACACCAAGCCTCTGTGTCTCAGGTGTGCAAGGCAGCTACTTGGGCCTCAGTGCACAAGTTTACTAAGTTTTACAAAATTGATGTTGCAGCATCCTCGGATGCTGCTTTTGGCCGCAAGGTATTACAAGCGGCAGTATAGGCTCGGTTAGCGCCGCCTGAGAGGGCGTTTTTCTGTTGGGTACAGTTGTTATGATTTTGCCCACCCCTCTTGATTGGCACAGCTTTGGCACGTCCCCATGTGTCATAAGAATGCTGCGTCTGTCAGTGAACGGAAGAGAAAAAGGGATTTTTTTTGTATAACTTACCGTAAAATCCTTTTCTCTGAGTTCACTCACAGATGCAGCACCCACCCCTCTGCGTTGGTTTTGTACGGCTTGTTACAAACTGATGTGCTGTACAGAGCAGGGGGATTATATGCTAAGGTGAGGACGGCACCCTGGGAGGGGCCAACCTACACTTTTGTTTGTTTAGCCTAGGCTACTCCTAGTAGGATGAGCATAACCCCATGTGTCATAAGAATGCTGCGCCTGTCAGTGAACTCAGAGAAAAGGATTTTACGGTAAGTTATACAAAAAATCCCTTTTTCCACTTCGTTCTGCAGCAAATGTTTTAAACACCACTCATAGTAAAGGTGGCCATAGAAGGTTCTAATCTTGTTTGGTTCAGCAGGGACCAGATGAGATTCGAATCATGTATGGGCAGGCTGATTGTACCCAAGTTGATCAATTTGATCAACTTCCGTACAACCAGCCTGATGCAGTTTTCATGCGATTACTGCCAGCGCCTATAGCCACTAGTAATAACCACTTGTGTTCTCCCGGCTGGGACAGCTCCTCTCGCCAGGAGAACATAATAGCCCCATGAGAGGAATTCCTCCATCAACCCTGACTGTGTTGACGGGGGAATCAAGCAATTTTCTTGATTGCTGCATGTGTGGCTGGCTTAAAGTGGAACTTTAGTCAGAAAAGTAAGTTCTGCTATATCACTTCAGGCTGGCCCCTTTTGCAGGTATAGCTATGTGAGACATTAAAAATAGTTGTCTATATACTGTTTAAAATCCAGTAATACGCTGTCTCAACCTGCTCTGCACATGCTCAGTTGATCTTCATTTTTAGGCACTGCCGAGTTTGTAGAGGCAGATCTGCTGATGTCCTTAACTGGTTCCCGACCGCGCGCTGTTTTCACGGCGGCAGTCGGGACGCTGAACGCGAATCGCCGTAAATAAGCGGCGAACTGCATTCAGCCACCAGGGGGTGCGCGCGCGCACCCGCCGCACTCCTGGGGAGTGTGCCCGCGGCTTTGGCGGACCCGATGTCCGCCGGCGAGCCGCGATGAGCGGCTACAGGGAAAGAACGGGGAACCGCCGATGTAAACACGGCGGTTCCCCGCTCTTTTAGTGGGGGCATGAGAGATCTGCCGATCCCTGTCACTGGGATCAGTTAGATCTCTCATGCCCATGTTAGCCCAACCCCCCCACAGTAAGAACACACCCAGGGAACACAGTTAACCCCTAGCTCCCCCCCCCCAGGTTAACTCCTTCACTGCCAATGACATTTATACAGTAATCAGTGGACATTTAAATTTCTGATCGCTGAATAAATGTCATTTGTCCCAAAAGAGTGTCAAAAATGCCCGACATGTCTGCCCCAATATCGCATTACCGCTAAAAATCGCAGATCACCGCCATTACTAGTAAAAAATAAAAATAAAAACCCCAGAAATTAATTCTCATCATCCGTAAACGCGGCCACGTTTGCGCAAACCAATCAATAAACGCCGATTGCGATTTTTTTTTTATCGCAAATATGAGGAATTATATAAATCGGCCAAAAACGGTGAAAAAAAATGTTTTTTTATATTTTTTTTTTTGGATTTGAATTTTAGCAAAAAGTAAGAAATTTGGGTTTTTTTTGCGAAATGGTCGCTCTTCTTTTGTTTATAGCGGCGATAAGAAATGACGCAGAGGCGATCAAATACCACCAAAAGAAAGCTCTATTTGTGGGAAAAAAAGGACGCAAATTTGGTTTGAGTGCAACGTCGCACGACCGCGCAATTGTCAGTTAAAGCGACGCAGCGCTGAATCGCAAAAAGTGCTCTGGTCCTAAAGCTGCAAAACCTTCCAGTTGGTAAAGCAGAATGAAACCCTCCTATCCGTTACAGCCAAGGAAGCTGCTTCTTTTTGATCTGCAACTGCCATGGTGCTGCACGTAATCAGCTGTGACACCGGCCATTTGATGGTTTGGCAGTATGTTTGAGAACACAAGTAAATGTAACAGTTAGTAATCCCGGCATTTCAGAAATGTAACGGTATTTTAAAACAGTTAAATTAATGGGTTTAGTTCCACTTCATGATTTACTGCTGTTGAAGGGCTCCGGGCTTCAGCAAAATAATTGCCTCCAGCAAGAAGAAACATGAGCAATGCTGGAGGCAATTTACAGCAATTTACAGCACACACCAATTTTTGTAGAGTAATTGTTAATGTGGAATGTATGTTCCTTGCTAACGTACATTAGTTTTCATCAAATTGTTATGGGTAAAGTTCTACTCAAAGCCTGCCATGGTGATAAGAGAATTAATTCTCATTTACAATACCACGCCGTACTACACACTGTATTACTCTGGGCTTTATAAGAACAATCATGCCTTAACTTCTGCTCAATGCATTGCAGATTCATTTAAACCTGCAATTGTTGTATTTTGTATATTTCCATGAACATATTTATAGAGAGCTCAGGACTACATTTTTGTGGTTTATTTGCTAAAGAAATAGGACATGTTGCCTTGCAAAGTGAGTTCACTTACCTTAGTAAATGAGAAGAAACTAGGTAAACATTCACACAAAGAATCCACATGCATGTGCATGCAAAATGGGAAACCATGATTTTTGCTTGCACATAATTAGAGGACTAAAATCAGTAACGTTTCACCCCATTCACTAAATTAAGTGAATTTTCATTTTGCAAAGTGAACATACATTAAAGTCAATCCTAATATATACAGCTTATAAGGTTAGCTTCAAAACTCGTACAACCTATTTATGAAATGGCCTGCTTCATTTCCTCATAGACGATGCCCTTGAGACACCACTGTGTCACAGAAAATTAGAAATCTTCTCTGAATGGAGAGGAGTGACTAGTTCTCTTTACATGTATATCACTGAGTGTTGGGGGATGTTTTTCCAGTCTTGTAAGAAACCATTCCTGGCTGGATGTTGATTCCTGGGTGGTGTGGTATGTAGCATGCTTACATGGAATAATAAGGGCAGGATTGGGTATAGCACTGGGTTGTCATGGCTCCAGCTTTACCACTCAGAAATAAAACGGACAGGATGCCCTGCCCCACATGCATGATGCTCAAGGGAAGAGGCTCTGAAATTGGGCTTTGATCATCTATGAGTGTGCATAGGTGAGATGATCACCTTGAGGCTTGCAAGGCTTTGGTGAGGGGGTTCTTATAGGCATCTTTCATGTGGGACATGCTCCTTGGGACTAATTGTGAAGGATTGTGTCACAGCCCTGGACTGAAGCCAAGAAAGGTCACGATAAGGGACTTTCAGGCCTTGTGTGTTCTTGAAAGGATGCTATTTTTATTCTTAGCTTGGCAGGTATGAACTATCTACTAAAAAGAAATTTTGCGCTAAGAGTGCAAATAAATCAAGAAATGAAAAGCAGTATTTACCAATACCTACACACCTCATATTACCACCGCATCCAGCACCTGGCAGGCGTGATGACATCACTGCTGTAGCTATATCCTATGCAGTGCATACAAAATGCGTAGGGCGGAGCTACAGCAGTGACGTCATCACACTCGCCGGAGTTCTGGATGCTGTATCTGTGACACGCTGACTTGCTTTTTACGATATGTGAGTAGAATTCTGTAATGTAGAATAAACCTGTGTTTTAATACTGCATCGTGAGCAATTTCCCTTCCTCTTTTATGTGGTATGATCAATGGAATATCTTAATGTAATCTGCTACAAAGTAGTGGTATAAGCGGCTGCCTATGAAAACGGTGGTTCAACTCCCATCCATCCATCCATGTTCTGGATTTTTCCCTACAAGCACTGCTAGACCTCTTATAATGTGAGGTCTAGCTTTGTGGTAAGCGGCTCTGAGGGTCACTGGTGGTCCGGTGCACATAGCTATTTATGGAAGAGGTATCTTTTGTGATCTTCAGTTGTCATTTTGTCCCTGATTGAAGGCACTTATTCACGTGAAGGTTTTGGTTTAACACTTTTTTCTATGGGACTTTATTATGAACTGTTCATATTTATATTATTTATTCATGGCATTTCATGCACTTGATGTTTTTCATTATTTCTGTCCATATGTCCTTATATGCACATTAATAAGTATTTATTTAGTTTGTGATATGCACATGATATAAATTCATTCTAATGAAGGCTGGATCACGTCCCCTCTCATCTGATCCATTCTTCTATGAAGAAACTAAAAGAAAATATACCTCCATTAACCTTCAGGTCTCAGTGGACACATTGGATGTTCTGGATGACGTTTGCACTTATGTAAACCTGCACAATGACAGTCAGCATTTTGCAATGGCAAATGTAAAAAATCTGACTTGTTCTTATCTTACACTACCATTAGCCTTCACACAAAGAGACATTTTTCACCAATGTGTATAGGAATGTCACATCAAAAGGGGGAAAAAAGCTCTCACAGCTTGTAAGGTGATCTTTGATTTTGGACTTTACCACTTCACCATGTGGTATCCTAGCTCTAAACTAATGATTATATTTTGTGGATAAAACGGAAATTTATAATCTCAATCACCAACGAACTATTTTTAATCCTTATGCAGCTATCCTTACTAAATTTGAATAGGTACGGAAGCTATATTATATTTACTTGTTTTAAACTTTTTTTTTTAACAATTATTCAGTTGCTTTCTGGTTTCTGGCCTAGGCCAAAATGATGTCATACATCCCAGGAGTCTTCATGGGCATTTTTTTCTTTTCATCTGCAGGAGGGGATTTCTCAGCTAAGCATGCCTATGCTATGGGCAAATGGATGCCAGGAAGTAAATGCTACATGAATGAATCATGTGCCCTTATTTGAGTTGGCTGAAGCTAGAAATGCTGGCGGGGGGAAGAGTATGTTACCCCAACATTTCATATTCCTGATATGTGCCTATTTTACCGCGTACATGTGTTTAAAAGTATCCTGTTCTCTTTGTGTTTCTTCCTTTGTGTGAAATACCTGGTGATCATGTCGGGCCTCCAGCTTTCTGAAACCGACCAGGCTAGGCATGAGAGCACATCCATCCCAATGTGGTTAGTTTTCTGGCTGCTCTGGGAGCACAGCCTGCCTGTCCTCCAGTGACCAAGACTTGTGCTGACACGCCTCCCTGCACTACCCTTCACTGGGAAGGTCAATGTATTGTCTCCCCCCCCCCCCCCCATACTCCCCCCTATAGTCTCCACCTCTTATGCACTTGAGAACAGAGGCCATGTGATCACTTTTAAAAAATAAAGAAAAAAGGCATTTATAATATACATATTTCATCTGTATAAAAAAAGCTATACTTTATTCAAAATCTAAAAATCTTGGCCAAGTTGATATATACAGTGGGTAGGGAAAGTATTCAGACCCCCTTAAATGTTTCACTTTTTGTTATATTGCAGCCATTTGCTAAAATAATTTAAGTTCATTTATTTCCCTCATTAATGTACACACAGCACCCCATATTGACAGAAAAACACAGAATTGTTGACATTTTTGCAGATTTATTAAAAAAGAAAAACTGAAATATCACATGGCCCTAAGTATTCAGACCCTTTGCTGTGACACTCATATATTTAACTCAGGTGCTGTCCATTTCTTCTGATCATCCTTGAGATGGTTCTACACCTTCATTTGAGTCCAGCTGTGTTTGATTATACTGATTGGACTTGATTAGGAAAGCCACACACCTTTCTATATAAGACCTTACAGCTCACAGTGCATGTCAGAGCAAATGAGAATTATGAGGTCAAAGGAACTGCCTGAAGAGCTCAGAGACAGAATTGTGGCAAGGCACAGATCTGGCCAAGGTTGCTAAGAGCACAGTGGCCTCCATAATCCTTAAATGGAAGACGTCTGGGACAACCAGAACCCTTCCTAGAGCTGGCCGTCCGGCCAAACTGAGCTATCGGAGGAGAAGAGCCTTGGTGAGAGAGGTAAAGAAGACCCCAAAGATCACTGTGGCTGAGCTCCAGAGATGCAGTCGGGAGATGGGAGAAAGTTGTAGAAAGTCAACCATCACTGCAGCCCTCCACCAGTCGGGGCTTTGTGGCAGAGTGGGCCGACGGAAGCCTCTCCTCAGTGTAAGACACATGAAAGCCCGCATGGAGTTTGCTAAAAAACACCTGAAGGACTCCAAGATGGTGAGAAATAAGATTCTCTGGCCCGATGAGACCAAGATAGAACCTTTTGGCCTTAATTCTAAGCGCTATGTGTGGAGAAAACCAGGCACTGCTCATCACCTGTCCCAACAGTGAAGCATGGTGGTGGCAGCATCATGCTGTGGGGGTGTTTTTCAGCTGCAGGGACAGGACGACTGGTTGCAATCAAGGGAAAGATGAATGCAGCCAAGTACAGGGATATCCTGGGCAAAAACCTTCTCCAGAGTGCTCAGGACCTCAGACTGGGCCGAAGATTTACCTTCCAACAAGACAATGACCCTAAGCACACAGCTAAAATAACGAAGGAGTGGCTTCACAACTCCGTGACTGTTCTTGAATGGCCCAGCCAGAGCCCTGACTTAAACCCAATTGAGCATCTCTGGAGAGACCCAAAAATGGCTGTCCACCAACGTTCACCATCCAACCTGACAGGACTGGAGAGGATCTACAAGGAGGAATGTCAGAGGATCCCCAAATCCTGGTGTGAAAAACTTGTTGCATCTTTCCCAAAAAAACTCATGGCTCTATTAGGTCAAAAGGGTGCTTCTACTAAATACTGAGCAAAGGGTCTGAATACTTAGGACCATGTGATATTTCAGTTTTTCTTTTTTTAATAAATCTGCAAAAATGTCAACAATTCTGTGTATTTCTGTCAATATGGGGTGGTGTGTATACATTAAGGAGGGATAAAAATGAACTTAAATGATTTTAGCAAATGGCTGCAATATAACAAAGAGTGAAAATTGTAAGGGGGCCTGAATACTTTCCGTACCCACTGTAGATATATATGTCAACTTGACCAAGCTTTTTAGATTTCGGATTTTAAATATGAAATAATAAAGTATATGGTTTTATACAGATGAAATTATGCTCTTTTCTTGTGTGTCATATTATCAGGTTATATTTTTTTGAGGGGTCAGAACTAGGAGTTTTTATTGTAGTGTGTATACACACACACATGCAGTATATTTTGCCTTGTAATTCTACTTTAACCTCTTCAGCCCCAGAAAGATTTCCCCCTTTAGGACCAGAGCACTTTTTGCGATTTGGCAGTGTGTCGCTTTAACTGATAATTGCGTGGTAGTGCGACTTTGTACCCACATGAAATTTGCGTCCTTTTTTTCCCACAAATAGAGCTTTCTTTTGGTGGTATTTGATCCCCTCTGTGTCATTTCTGATCACCGCTATAAACAAAAGAAGAGCGACCACTTTGCAAAAAAAAAAAAACATATTTATATATATTCTTCCTCATATTTGTGATAAAAAAAAATCGCAATCAGCGTTTATTGATTGGTTTGCGCAAAAGTGGCCGCGTTTACAGATGGTGAGAATTAATTTCTGAGGTTTTTATTTTTTACTAGTAATGGCGGCGATCTGCGATTTTTAGCGGTACTGCGATATTGCAGCGGACATGTCGGACATTTTTGACACTTTTTTGGGACCAATGACATTTATACAGCGATCAGAAATGTAAATGTCCACTGATTACTGTATAAATGTCATTGGCAGGGAAGGGGTTAACCTGCAGGGGGAGATCTAGGGGTTAACTATGTTCCCTGGGTGTGTTCTAACTGTGGGGGGGTTGGGCTACTATGGGCATTGGAGATCTAACTGACAGTGACAGGGATCAGTAGATCTCCCATGCCCCCACTAAGAGCGGTTCTTTGCCTGTGGCCGCTCATCGCGGCTCGCCGGCGGTCAGCGGGTCCACCCGAGCCGCGGGCACGCTCCTCAGGAGTGCGGCGGCGCGCGCCCCCTAGCAGCCACTTGCAGATCGATGCTTTTTTACGGCGATTCGCGCCCAGCGTCCACACTGCCGCCGTAAATAGACGGTGGGCGGGGTGGAACTGGTTAATGCATTCTATGCATTAAAGTGGATGTAAACCCTCTATAGACCCAGTGAAGTAAACAGCCTCAGATGATACACAGAGAAGACACAAACTTTCTTCTATAAGTGTTACATATATATCTTCTGTCTTCACTTTGATATACTATTTAGAAAATGCACATTCTGTTAGATGTGGAGGAAGGGCACACACCCCTTTCGCACACAGGCAGAGGTTGCCTGTGTTTTGTTTAGCAGCCTGCTAATCTATTTTTAGCAACCTCCCCCGACTCGAATTTCTATTTCCCGACTACCAGAACAAGTAAGAACTTATCAGGCTGATAACAGAGCTACTGAGGAAGACCGCTACAGGACATAGCTATTTGAAGAAAGATAACAAAACACTATAGACAAATGTGTCCAACTCCAATTTCATGAATCGGCTTTGCTGCAGCTACCCCCCCCCTTTTTCTTACCTGAGCCCGATCTGATTAAGTGATGTGCATGAGCCCAGCGGCTTCAGCCGCTGTCTCTCTCCTCATTGGGCAGATTGATAGCAGCAGGAGCTATTGGCTCCCACTGCTCTCAATCAAATTCAGTGACACTTGAGTAGAGTCAATGGCAGCAGCAGCGGGACTTGGGAGCGCGTCTGCACAGGTGCCCCCCATGGAAAACGACTTATTGTAGGGGTATACGATGAAGGGGGGGCGGGACAGGAGCGCCGGCGGGGCACCCCAGAAGAGGAGGAATGTGGGGCTGCTCTGTGCAAAAACCTTTGTTATTATTTTTTTTTTTTTTTAACCACTTCCCGCCCGGCGTATTGACAAATGACGTCCGGGCGGGTGGTTCATTATCCTGACTGGACGCATGTTGACGTCCTCAGGATAATCCGCGTTCTCACACCCACAGGGGCGCACATCACGGTGATCGGTGGTGCTGTGGGTCAGTCTGACCCACCGCATTACTGACCGAGGTAAAAGGCTTCTATCCGAAGCCTTTTACCATGTGATCAGCCGTGACCAATCACGGCTGATCACAGTGTAACTAGGAAGAGCCGTTTATCAGCTTTTCCTCTGCTCAGGTCTGCAGAGCTGAGCAGTGGAAAGCCGATCGGCTGCTCGCCTGACGGGGGGGGCTGCACTTAACGTTTATCAGTGCAGCCCCCCTCAGGTTCACCCCACTGGACCACCAGGGAGCCTGCCCAGGACCACCAGGGAGCCCCCCCCCCCGGATGCTGCAAGGAGGCCTCCCAGGACCACCAGGGAGGAAATGAGGAGGCCGTCCAGGACCACCAGGGAGCCCCCACTAAACCACCAGGTAAGGGCAATATAGTGCACTGTAGGGATGGCACTGTGCCCATATATGATGCCTGCCAGTGCCATCCCTAACAGTGCTGTATGCACCAGTGCCACCTATCAGTGACCACCTGTGCCACCTAAAAGCGCCCACCGGTGCCACCTAAATGTGCTCACCTGTGCCACCTATCAGTGCCCAGCATTGCCACCTATCAGTGCCACCTATGAGTGGCCATCAGTACTGCATATCAGTGCCACGTATCAGTGCCCGTTAGTGTTGCTTATCAGTGCCGCCCATCAGTGCTGCATATGTGCCCCATCATCAGTGCCACCTCATCAGTGCCAATCTGTACTGCCTCCTCAGTGCCTGTCAGTCTAGCCTCATCAGTGCCCATCAGTGTAGCCACATCAGTGCCTGTCAGTGAAGGAGAAAATGTACTTTATACAAAGTTTTGTGACAGAAACAAAGAAAATGTTTTTTTTTTTTTTCAAAATTTTCGGTCTTTTTTTATTTATAGTGCAAAAAATAAAAACCGCAGGGATGATCAAATACAACCAAACGAAAGCTCTATTTGTGGGAACAAAATGATAAAAATCTTGTTTGGGTACAGCGTCGCACGACCGCGCAATTGTCATTCAAATCGCAACAGCACTGAAAGCTGAAAATTGGTCTGGGCAGGAAGTGTTCTAAGTGCCTGGTATTGAAGTGGTTAATTAACCTTTACAACCCCTTTAAGTTCCACTTTAATATCTGGAAAATTGCTTTCACTTTTTTCTATTTTTGGTTTCTCTCTAATTAGGAAATATAAAATAAAGACATCTGCTACTAAATGAAATACTTCTCTGTCTCAAAATGGACACATCTGCAGCTAAAAAACATTTCCAGTCCTAAGGGGGAAAGACTGTGTTACTTAAAACATAAGTGTATTTTCAAACAAATGTGCTAATCTGTTTCTTTGTTTTGTCTTTTTTTTTTCCTCCTCCTGACCTAAATGACTCCCTTTCCTCCATGCACACTTACCTCCATGCCATAACGATTTCATCCTTCTGAGTTAATCTCTGTGCTAGCTTAGCTGTGCCTGAGCAGTAAGGTCTCCATAGAGGTCAGAAACTGAACCATAAGGGGTCTGCCATTTTCAGGAGAATGTTGGTTGTTTGTCTGTCACGCTGATTTAATGCCTTAAGGGTCACCTTCTCAAATGAGGGGCTCTAACTTTACTGGCTGCGTGCTTGTTGGGGTCATTGACTCTTACAGCATTAAAGGCAGAGATAGCCAGGCAACTAGCATTTTTTTGAAGGAGGTAATACACTGTAGCTTTAATATTTATTTCCATGAAATATTTAGCAGTTGACTTTTGTGGAATCTTGAACTTTTTTTATATTGTATTACTTCACTCCGCATATTATAAAATAATGGACAAATGAGTAATCTTTAACAAGCTAATAAATAGGTCATTTAGTTGTAAAAAAAAAAAACAAAACTTGATAGCTGCATCACAGTACCAGATGCACATGGACGCATTACCCAGATATGTTTCAGCACATGGGATTCATAGGTGGTACGTACAGCTCACTGTCAGCAGCCTCTTAATATCAATGACAGCTTGAAATACCAGCAGCTGTATGGACATCTAAGTCAGGGATATGCAATTAGCGGACCTCCAGCTGTGGCAGAACTACAAGTCCCATGAGGTTACCAAGACTCTGACAGGCAGAGGCATGATGCGACTTTTAGTTTTGCAACAGCTGGAGGTCCTCTAATTGCATATCCCTGGTCTAAGTGGTACTCACAGGCAGTGCAGGGACATATGATCGTAAGCCCCTGTTCACACCGGTGCAACTTGTTATGCGTTTTGACAGGTCAAATCGCATGGCAAGCTGCGTCCTATTGTCAGCAATGATGGCAATGTCGACTTTGCGGTGCCGCACGCATTTGAAAAAAAAGTTCCTGCACTACTTTTGGCAATTTCAGGTGTGACGTGCATAGACATCTGTGCACAATGTTACACAAATGTCAGCCAAGTCACACCTGAAGTCGCAGCTTTGAAATCGTGCGATTTCAGGTGAAGTTGCACAATTTCAAAACTGCATTCAGTGTGAACCAGGGCTAATGCAGAAACATTTTGTTTTTCGCACTGTACTGGCAAATACTGTATGATGGTGGCCATGAGCATGATGGATGCAGTAGGTGGTACTGCAGTTGAAATTGTCTCTCCAAGTTCAAATCCAGGGGCTGTGTATGGAAGGAACCACTATGCTGAAACATAATGGGGCCACCAATGCACAGGAGATATCCCCTTATTAAAGCTAGGTATGTATCAATGAAAATTCATTCACTTTTTTAATAATTCCCACTTGTGCCTCAAATTGTCATGGTATCTATCTCCTATAATCCCTTACAAAGCAGACAAACTGGGTAAGAGAGGGGCATAGGGCATAGCCTTTCAGCCTACAAGCCTTTAATCATAACCAAGGGAGGGGCAGCCCTCTGAGCCAATCAGAGCACTGATGTTTTGCCCGGTGCTTGCCAGCCCAACACTGAACATGATTACAAGAGGGGAGAGCATAAGGATACCTTAACCTGTATACTGCTTTACTTGTCCAATCATAGGCTGGGAGTATCGACATGATTTAGAAAGAATAACTTTAGCATTTATTTTGCTAAAGTCACCCATTAAATGGATTTTTACCATTATCAGGTTTTTCTTGGAAGAACGTTCTGAAATATTCACATTGACAATGCCTGCAATTGTAATAGTTAAGTTTACCATACACTATACAAGCTGATTGTAAAGTCACTGTACATTCTCCTTTAGATTTACCAAAACTATGTAATATGAGGACAAATCGGAACAATTTATTCAAATTGTATCCAATTAGGCATGCCCTTGCACTTCATATTTGATGGTAAATCTAAAGGAGATTTTACCATTCGATTGTATAGTGCAGGGATAAGCAATTAGCGGACCCCCAGCTGTTGCAAAACTACAAGTCCCATCATGCCTCTGCCTCTGGGTGTCAGGCGTGTGGCTGTCAGAGTCTTGCTATGCCTCATGGGACTTGTAGTTCTGCAACAGCTGGAGGTCCGCTAATTGCATATCCCTGGTATAATGTATGGTCAGCTTAATGTAAGACATACACTATATTACCAAAAGTACTGGGACACCTGCCTTTACACGATTATGAACTTTAATGGCATCCTAGTCCATAGAGTTCAATATTGAGTTGGCCCACCCTCTGCAGCTATAACAGCTTCAACTCTTCTGGGAAGGCTGTCCACAAGGTTTAGGAGTGTGTTTATGGTAATGTTTGACCATTCTTCCAGAATCACTTTTGTGAGGTCAGGCACTGATGTTGGACAAGAAGCCCTGGCTCGCAGTCTCCACTCTAATTCATCCCAAAGGTGTTCTATCAGGTTAATTTGTTTAGAAAATGCAAAGTAATCTCTGAATGGCACCCATGCCAACCTCCTGTGTTCAGTAGCAGCAGGACAGCTGCTCTGCAAGGAACCCAAAGGCTAGTGGAGATCACTGTAGTAATGGTGCCTACTACACTGATATCCAGCTTCCAGGTAGATTGGCTAAGTATGTAAAGTGATCTCTGAATGGTGCTCATGCCATGTGAACAACCTCCTGTGTTTACAATGAAGCAGGGTAGCTTCTTGGCACAGGATACAGAAGCTTGTGGAGATCACTGTAGCAGTGCCTACTACAGTGATTTCCAGCTTCCACATGGATCCCACAGGTATGGTATATACTGTTGTGCTCAAAAGTTTGCATACCCTGACAGAACTCATATTTAAGCATTGATATAGAAAATATGATTTATCATACCAAAAAAACTGTCTTTTATTTTAGGATAATGATCATATGAAGCCATTTATTATCACATAGTTCTTTTGCTCCATTAAAAGTGGTTGTCAACCCTGGACAACCACTTTAACTTACAGGTAAGCCTATAATGAGGCTTACCTGTAGGTTCCCTGTATATCTCCTAAACCTGCACAGTTTAGAAGATATACAGCGTACTGTGATGTGCTGACGTCATCGGGCAAATGCGCAGTGAAGAAACGGCCTCCGTGCCATTTCTTCACTGACATTGTGCCGCGATTGCCGATGTCATGCAACTCTGGCCAGTCACAGAGCCGGAGTCCGCGCTCCCGGAAGGAAGAGGGACAGAAGATGGACGCGGCCTGGAGCGGGGACATTGCAGGCTTCCAATGCAGGTAAGTGCCACATAATGGGCTAATATGTGATGCATACTATCCCATTATGCTTTTACATTACAGTTTAATAAAGAGGAAGTAAAACCCATCAGGGTTTACTTCCTCTTTAAAATCATAATAACAGAAATCAACCAAATAGCCCTGTTCAAAAGTTTACATACCCTGGAATGGCTGGCCTTGGTACAGACATACAAGGTGACACACACAGGTTAAAATGGCAATTACATTTTAATTTCCCACATCTGTGGCTTTTTAAATTGCAACTAGTGTCTGTCTATAAATAGTCAATGAGTTTGTTAGCTCTCACGTGGATGAACTGAGCAGGCTACTGAGCCATTGGGAATAGAAAAGAACTGTCAAAAGACCTGCGTAACAAGGAAAATAATATAAAAAGATATCCAAAATCTTGAATATGCCAGTCAGTACTGTTCAATCACTTATTAAGAAATTTGGGAAATTCTTGATACTAAGCCAAGGTCAGGTAGAAAGATTGCAGTCACAACTACCAAAAGAATTGTTTGGGATGCAAAGGAAAACCCACAGGTAACCTCAGGAGAAATACAGGCTGCTCTGGAAAAAGAGGACGTGGTTGTTTCAAGGAGCACAAAATGATGATACTTGAACAAAAATGAGCAGCATGATCAAGTTGCCAGAAAGAAGCCTTTACTGTGCCAATTCCACAAAAAAGCCTGATTACAATATTCCTGACAACACCCTGACAGGCCTCACAGCTTCTGGCACACTGTAATCTGGAGTGACAATACCAAAATAGAAAGTTATGGTCAAAACCATAAGCATTATGTTTGGAGAGGGGTCATTGGCAACAAAAATACTATCTGTGAAGCATGGTGGCGCCTCACGGTGTGAGCTCTAAAGGCACGGGGAATCTTGTGAAAATTGATGTCAAGATGAATGCAGCATGTTATCAGAAAATACTGCCAAACAATTTGCATTCTTCTGCTTGAAAGCTGTGCATTGGACGCTCCTAGACTTTCCAGCATAACAACAGCACTGAGCCCAAGGCCAAGTTGACCTTCCAGTGGTTACAGCAGAAAGAGGTGAAGGGTCTGGAGTGGCCATCAGAGTCTGCTGACCTTACTATTTTCGAGCCACTCTGAGGAAATCTCCTGGAAGCAACGGGCGTTGTGGGCAGCTGCAGAGGAGAAACCAGCAGGGGATAGTTTGTAGGGTGTTGGAAAGGGGATGGGAGGAACCTGCATGGGTAAGGTGGCAGTTTCTCTTTAAAGTGGAACTATAGTCTGCATTACTTACCTCCTCGCTAATGGTCTAACATCTGCGTAGACCCTCGCTGGCTACATCATCTTCTGGATGCCCATCATCGGCTGTCTTGATTAACCAGCAATGCATGTCTCAGCTGCAATGATGAATAGCCTGCCTTGTAAGCGTTTTAATTTTAACTTTAACCACTTGCTTACTGGGCACTTAAACCCCCCTCCTGAGCAGGTGAATTTTCAGTTTTAAGCGCTGTCACTCTATGAATGAAAATTGCGCGGTCGTGCGACGTTATACCCAAACAAAATTGACGTCCTTTTTTTCCCCACAAATAGAGATTTCTTTTGGTGGTATTTGATCACCTCTGCGTTTTTTATTTTTACAAATAAACAAAAAAAGAGCAACAATTTTGAAAAAAGAACAATATTTTTTACTTTTTGCTATAATAAATATCCAAAAAAAAAAGTATTCATCAGTTTTGACTGATATATATTCTTCTACATATTTTTGGTAAAAAAAAATCACAATAGGCGTATATTGATTGGGTTGCGCAAAAGTTATTGCGTCTAAAAACTATGGGAATTGATTTATGGCATTATTATTATTCATTTTTTTTACTAGTAATGGCGGAGATTTTTATCGGGACTGCAACGTTGCGGCAGACATGTTGGACATTTTTGACGCTTTTTTGGGACCAATGACATTTATACAGCGATCAGATCTAAAAATAGGCACTGATTACTGTATAAATGTCACTGGCAGGGAAGGCGTTAATGCTAAGGGGGGCGATCAAGGGATTAACTGTGTTCCCTCAGTGTGTTCTAACTGTGTGGGGGCTGGGCTGGCAGGGACATAACAGATCTAACTGATCCTGATCACAGGGATCAGTAGATCTGTCATGTCCCCCCTCTGTTAGACGAACGCGGGTCTCGGGCGAACATTGAGTCTGCCCGACCCACGGGCACGCTCACGCAGTGTGCGGTGGGCACAAGAGCACGGCGGCTGCGATTGCGCGCAGGGGAACACGCAAAGGGGCGGACGTCAATTGACGGCGCCCTGGCAAAGTAGATCCATACTGTAGCCGTCAATCGGCTGTAGCGCGGATCTGAAGAGGCTAAAATATTTCTAGCTTCTGCCTGCTGAACGTGTGCTCTATGAAGTGTCTATTGTGGAGAGTAGGAAATGGAGCCACGTGAGCTGGTGGGAAAATACCCATTTATGACAAATAGGAAATTCAAGGCTTTCATGAGAATAGTACATATATTTGTAGATTTAACATTTTTATGAGAAAATTATGAGAAGGCAAAATAACAAAAGTAGTTCAAATATCCTATGCATTTTCAGCGTGCCAGAACAATTATGCTGTGAGACAAACCCTCCAGGAGTCTGCGGCCTACTTTTGCTTGAATAATGAATGTGGGAGATCATACGAACAGATCCTAAATCTCAGCACATTGCACTAATCTTTGTTTGCTTTTAACTTAGGCAAGCCAATGTTCCTATTATTGTTGTCATCTTGTGATCACATGTAATGTCAGCATTCTGGAGAAACTTAGCAGCCTATTTGTGGAAATAATCACGCTCAATTGTTTTTAGGGTAAAGTGAAATCCAGCAGCATTTTCCTGATTAGCTTTGAGCAGTCACATGCAGCGCAGTGTTAGATTGTTTCATGCACAGTGATAGAGAGGGAGGATTTTACACCTGACATTATAAAAATCTATGACAAGAACTATAAATTGTATATTGCCTGTTACTCAGACTTAATGGGAAATTTAGTTTTCCAGGACAGGCCTGTTAAAGCTTATGAACAAGAATAAGAGTTACAAACCAGACTGAATCTATGTGGACTTGCTTGGATGCACGCAAATGCACAGAACAGTGAGTGTAATGCATTCTGCCACTGCATCTAAAATATATTTTTATTTTATTAATATGAGGTAAATAGCTCCAACACAAAATAAAGGGAGACAGTTGCAATACAATTCAAGATGAGGAAAAGAAGGAGCATGTTTGTGGGAGCTTACAATCTACAAGCGTAGTAACTGTTGGGGGATGATTTGATGGGGAAGGTAAAAATTTGGCCTCCCTGAACAGATGAATTTTCAGGGATCACAGACAGAATAGGCAATAATGGGAGAGATTGGGTTAGGGAGTTCTAGAGGAATGTGGGAACTTGTAGAGAAGTCCTGGAGGCAATCATGGGAGGAGGTGATGAGGGACCTAGAGAGCAGTGGGTCTTTGGAGGAGTGAAGAGGTCTGTTTTGGGTGATGGAGCTCATGATCAAGTAGTGGATGGTTTGTATGTTGTGATATGTTGTCAGTGGAGTGATTGGCAGAAAGGGTCTGTGAACTCAAGTGGATAGGTCGTGCAGCAGCCTTTGTGAAGACTGAAGAAGGGATAGCCCATGTAAAGGTAGGACAATAAGGAGGGAGTTGTAGTAGCCAAGGAGAGAGATAACCAGAAAGTGAATAAATATCTTGGTGGTGCCATTGGTTAAAAATGGGTGTAATTTGGATATGTTACAGAGGTAAAGGTGGCAAGATTTAGACTAATATATATGAACATGCCTTCTTCATTCTCGCTTATATGGGCATTTGGTTCAATAGGAACGAAAACAGTCTGGCTTTCAGGAGGTTAGGAATTCATTCTACAATAAAAATGTAAGCTAAAAAGAAAGAGTCTAGTGTGGGAAAAAAAATCTATATAGATATAATAAAAACCAATAGCACTTACATAAGTGTCTGCAAAAGTTCATATAAAGAGCGCACAATTCAGTTTTAAGAACCCCCACATGGCAGCCAGCGGTGGGAGAAGATGTCAAATAGTCAAGTAGTTGCTGCAGTGGAGCAAGCAGCAAACGCCCCATTTGTTCCACTGCAGCAACTACTAGACTATTTGACATTCAACTCACTGCTGGTCATATTGTAGACTCTCCTCAGACTGTGTTGTGGACCTTTCTTCCAATAGTGTTTAAGAATGCAGTATGTTTTTATAATGCCTAATAAATACATTTCCTTTTAGTGCATTAGGTTGGTGTGCTCTTTTTCCTTCTTTTGTTTACTTTGTATTATACTGATTATCCCTGTTGGTGTAGGAAGAAATTCAACATCTGTGCCTTACCGATTTGTTGCTGTGGATTCTACATGGTGTTGACTGGACTGAGTGAGCATTAGGTCCAATACTGTTACTTATATGTGTACCTCCTATATACTGCATTGGGAACTATTTTTGATATTAAATTATCTTGGCTTCCTGTTGGTTTGGTGAGCATACTTGACCACATGACTAAATAAATTACGTTTTTCTTGATCATAATCATGTCTTTGAGGATCCGATCCCAGTGTTGTGCACTGCTATTATGACTGCAAAATAAGTGTACAGAGGGTGCAACATGCATGAGTTAATTTACAAAGCTCTTACCCCATAGTATTATTACTTGTGTGGAAATATTGCATTGGTACAGTATCTCACAAAAGTGAGTACACCCCTCACATTTTTGTAAATATTTTATTCTATCTTTTCATGTGACAACACTGAAGAAATGACACTTTGCTACAATGTAAAGTAGTGAGTGTACAGCTTGTATAACATGTAAATTTGCTGTCCCCTCAAAATAACTCAACACACAGCCATTAATGTCTAAATCGCTGGCAACAAAAGTGAGTACACCCCTAAGTGAAAATGTCCAAATTGGGCCCAATTAGCCATTTTCCCGCCCTGGTGTCATGTGACTCGTTAGTGTTACAAAGTCTCAGGTGTGGATGGGGAGCAAGCGTGTTAACCACTTCCCGACTGCGTAACGAATATAAGCGGCAAAAGTGTGGCTCTGTCCTGCGAATCGGCGCTTATAGTCCACGCTCGTGAGCACGACGCTAGGGGGTAAGTGCGCACTTGTGCCCGCCGCACACTCTTTGAGCGGGGCCATGGGTCAGGCAGACGTGATTGCCTGTGACAGAGCCAGCCGGGGAACCACTGAGGTAAACACGGCGGTTTCCCATTCTTTGAGGGGGGACATGACAGATCTACTGATCTCTGTACTTGGGATCAGTTAGATCTGTCATGCCCTTGGCAGCCCAACCCCCACACAGAACACACACAGGGAACACAGTTAACCCCTTCACTGCCCCCTGCAGGTTAACCTCTTCCCTGTCAATGACATTTATACAGTAATCAGTAGATATTTACATTTCTGATCGCTGTATAAATGTCATTGGTCCCAAAAAAGTGTCACAAATGTCCGACATGTCCGCCTCAATATCACAGGCCCGATAAAAGTTGCAGATCGCCACCATTACTAGTAAAAAAAAAATTGTAAAAACGCCAGAAATTAATTCTCATGGTCTGTAAATGTGCCAACTTTTGCGCAAACCAATCAATAAACACCGATTGGGATTTTTTCTTTACCAAAAATATAAGGAAGAATATAAATCGGCCAAAACCGATGAATAAATTTGTTTTTTTAGATATGTATTTTAGCAAAAATTAAGAAATTTTTTTTTTTTTTTTTTTGCAAAATTGTCGCTCTTTTTTGTTTATAGCGGTGATCAGAAATGACATAGAGGTGATCAAATACCACCAAAAGAAAGCTCTACTTGTGGGGGGAAAAGGACGCAAATTTTGTTCGGGTACAATGCCGCACGACTGTGCAATTGTCAGTTAAAGCGATGCAGTGCCGGATCGCAAAAAGTCCTCTGGTCCTAAGGTGGGAAATCCTTCTGGGGCTGAGGTGGTTAAATTTGGTCACTGGAAGTTCAACATGGCACCTCATGGCAAAGAACTCTGAGGATCTGAAAAAAAAAAATTGTTGCTCTACATAAAGATGGCCTAGACCAGGGATATCCAATTAGCGGAACTCCAGCTGTTGCAAAACTATAAGTCCAATCATGCCTCTGCCACTGGGTGCCATGCTTGTGGCTTTCAGTCTTGCTATGCCTCATGGGATTTGTAAATTTGCAACAGCTGTAGGGGTCCGCTAATTGCATATCCCTGGCCTAGGCTATAAGAAGATTGACAAGACCCTGAAACTGAGCTGCAGCACGGTGGCCAAGAGCATACAGCGGTTTAACAGGACAGGTTCCACTCAGAACAGGCCTCGCCATGGGCGACCAAAAAAGTTGAGTACACGTGCCCAGCGTCATATCCAGACGTTGTCTTTGGGAAATAGATGTATGAGTGCTGCCAGCATTGCTGCAGAGGTTGAAGGAGTGGGGGGACAGCCTGTCAGTGATCAGACCATACGCCTCACCCTGCATCAAATTGTGTCGGCATGGCTGTCGTCCCAGAAGGAAGACTCTTCTAAAAATGATGCACAAGAAAGCCCACAAACAGTTTGCTGAAGACAAGCAGACTAAGGACGCGGTTGTTTAAAGGATATATCCCAGAGTGTGGTTGTAAATGGGGTTCACTCAGAGCAGAGACCAGTCACTAGTGGGGTACCACAAGGCTCTGTACTGGGTCCTGTTCTATTTAACCTATATGTAAGTGATATAACTAAAGGTTTGTTGGGCAAGGTATGTCTCTTTGCTGATGATACAAAGGTGTGTAATAGGGTTGATATCCCTGGAGGTGTCTGTAACATGGAACATGATTTGGCATTGCTGGAAGATTGGTCAAAACAGTGGAGACTGCAGTTCAATATTTCTAAATGTAAAATAATGCATCTAGGGAAAAATAATCCGCTTAGAGAGTACAGCATTGGGGGCACAGTGTTAGCCAGCACTACAGAAGAAAAAGATTTGGGGGTGCTTATTTCAGATGATTGCAAAATGAGCAAACGGTGTGACCAGGCTGTGGGAGAAGCAAATAGAATTCTGGGATGTATCAGTAGAGGGATCACCAGCAGGAGGAAGGAGGCTCTGATTCCTCTATATAGATCTTTGGTGAGACCTCACTTAGAATACTGTGTCCAGTTCTGGAGACCACACTTACAAAAAGATATTGATAAGATAGAACAAGTTCAGAGACGGGTAACAAAAATGGTGAAAGGTCTGGGGGATAAAACATATCAAGAGCGACTTCAAGAACTTAATATGTACAGTCTGGAGGAAAGAAGGGAGAGGGGAGACATGATTGAAACCTTTAAATACATCAAGGGGGTGAATAAGGTTCAGGAGGGCAGTCTTTTTAATATGAAACCAAAATCAAGAACACGGGGACATGACCTCAAACTAACTGGGGGGGGAAGTTCAAAACTAATCTTAGAAAGTATTATTTTACTGAAAGGGTGGTTGATGATTGGAATAAAATACCAACAGAGGTTGTGAGACAGTCAACAGTAAATGGCTTCAAACATGCTTGGGATAAACATAAATCTATAGTCAGACAACAAGGTTAATGTAAAAAAATAAATAAAAAGGGGCAGACTCGATGGACTACTCAGTCTTTTTCTGCCGTCACTTTTCTATGTTTCTAAGGACGTGGATTACTGGAACCATGTCCTGTGGTCTGATGAGACCAAGATAAACTTATTTGGTTCAGATGGTGTCAAGCGTGTGTGGTGGCAACCAGGTGAGAAGTACAAAGACAAGTGTGTCTTGTCTACAGTCAAGCATGGTGGTGGGACTGTCATGGTCTGGGGCTGCATGAGTGCTCCGCCACTGGGGAGCTACAGTTCACTGAGGGAACCATGAATGCCAACATGTACTGTGACATACTTAAGCAGAGCATGATCCCCTCCCTTTGGAGACTGGGCCACAGGGCAGTATTCCAGCATGATAATGACCCCAAACACACCACCAAGATGACCACTAACTTGCTAAAGAAGCTGAGGGTAAAGGTGATGGACTGGCCAAGCATGTCTCCAGACCTAAGCCCTATTGACTATCTGTGGGGCAGCCCCAAACGGAAGGTGGAGGAGCGCAAGGTCTTTAACATCCACCAGCTTTGTGATGTCATCATGAAGGAGTGGAAGAGGACTCCAGTGGCAACCTGTGAAGCTCTGGTGAACTCCATGTCCAAGAGGTTTAAGGCAGTGCTGGAAAATAATGGTGGCCACACAAAATATTGATACTTTGATCCCAATTTGGACATTTTCACTTAGGGGTGTACTCACTTTTGTTGCCAGTGGTTTAGACATTAATGGCTGTGTGTTGAGTTATTTTGAGGGGACAGCAAATTCACACTGTTATACAAGCTGTACACTCACTACTTTACATTGTAGCAAAGTGTAATTTCTTCAGTGTTGTCACATGAAAAGATAGAATAAAGTATTTACAAAAATGTGAGGGCTGTACTCACTTTTGTGAGATACTGTATTTTACCACATGTAAACAAAAGATGCATGTAAAAATGTAATTTAGCCACTTACCTACTGGGCACTTTTACCCCCCTTCCTGCCCAGGCCAATTTTCAGCTTTCAGCGCTGTCACACTTTGAATGACATTTGCACGGTTATGTAACGCTGTACCCATATGAAATTTTTATCATTTTTTTCCCACAAAAATAGAGCTTTATTTTGGTGGTGTTTAATCACCACTGGGTTTTTTATTTTTTGCTAAATAAAGGAAAAAAGACAGAACATTGTAATCATAGTTTGTTATAAAATTTTGCAAACAAGTAAATTCTCTCCGTCACTGATGTGCGCTGATGAGGCTACACTGATTGGCAATGATAGGCGGCACTGATAGATGGCATAGATTGGCAGCACTGATTGGTGACACTGATGAGCACTGATTGGCAGCACTGGTGGGCACTGTTGCGACTGCTCTGATAATCAGGATACTGGTAATCGGTGCCCTGATATATGTTCCTTTAACACAAGCCCGTTATATGCTCTCCTTGCCTTGCGCTGTCAGCGTGATGAAAGGAATGCAGATAACCGGCTTCTGGCTTGTGTTTAGATTGTGATCAGCCTGCCATTTGACACAGCTGATCATGTGGTAAAGGTCCGCTGTGATTGGCCCTTTACCCCAATATGTGATCAGTTGAGTCCTAAGGACGCAGCTATCACAGAGCATGCTGCAGCGAACATGGAAGGATGTCCATGGATGCCCTCCTGGCAAAGTAAACTTGCACTGTAGATGATTACCCCCTTAAGCTCCACAGTGAGTCTCAAGCATGTTTACTGCATATATAGACCGATTTTACAGTTGTGGGTTTAGTCTTTTGGCCACTTTTTCTTTTGGAGGGGTGAGGGGGAGCAGGTACCAGATTTTGACCCACTCCCACTTCCGCCCAGATCACCTAGGCAAACTGAGCGAAAGCTTGGCTGATGCTCCTTTGCCTGCAGCATCTTGGGACACCTCACAGCTCCCAGAAATTTGCAGGACCATTCACAAGGCGCAGTGGGAAGCCGGCTGTGAAGCTGCAAGGCATCACATCTGGCTGATAAACAGTTAGAATGGTGGCACCAAGGACCCGAAAACTGGTGAGGACAGCACTGGATCCCTGGACAGTAAGTGTCCTTTTATTAAAAGTCAGCAGCTACAGTATTTGTCGCAGCTGACGTTTAATTTTTCTTTTTTCAAAGGGGTAGGGCAGGGCTAAAAAAAACATCTTTAGGTAAAATCACATCCATCCTAGTGAACTGTCCCTTTAGCTAGTTATAACTTTACCTAGAATGCCTAATACCTATTAGAATGACAGAAGCATTGTTCTAATCTTTTGTTTTTGTTTGTAAGCACTTCTGAGATTTGAACCACATAAATGGCTGCAGTAAATCAAACATAAAATGTTCAACAGTTTTCATGATCGTTTTCAGGCCATGCTGATTTTCGGCAAAGCAACCAGCAATTTGTCTTTACACAGACCTGAATCTGACAATTTGGGTTCACACCCAGAGAATTGTTTTTATAGAGTGTATTGATTGGTTAGGAACGGGGATTATCAAAGACCCCAGAAGATCGATACAGAGTTACTCTTGATAGATTTTCTATACTTAATAATACTTGAATAAGACTAGATTGTGGCACTGCAGTGGTAAATCCTGCTCAGGAGCAGGCTGTGTTAAATCTGTCATTAGCTGGCATTGTGCCGTGAGTTTGTTACTAATTACCCCTAAACTTCAAGGTTATGGTCGGAATCTACGATGTCTCTCAACTCTGTATGCCAATCCACCTGTCTCAACTCTACATGAATCAGTGCCTTTATCTTTAATAAGCACTGTGCTTATGTAGTTGAACATTCTGCCTTTTTCCCGCTCTACCCTAACAAAGCAGCGGGTTTAAGAACATTAAAAGGCCATTCTTTTGAAAGCTCACTCTTTGGGCTGATTTTAATACCGCTTGAAGCGACTAACCATATGCCGCACCTTTTGTGCATGTCTGGCTTTTGCTTTCTTTGTCATTTAATGAGAGAGTGCTGAGTTAACTATAATGCCTTTTAAAAGGTAAAGAGAAGCCATGGGACATGTATGGTGCTCAACATCTGCACTGGTGACTCTTGTTGCACTAGAATTGGATCAAAATCATGGTTTTGTTCTGTTGATCAAGTGTACCTGTCACCTGCACTAGATAAAAACAGAATTCTTCATTTGATGTCTCTGACATGGATCCGTGCCATTTGGCGATCTTTGGGAAGCCAGTTTTAAAAGCTATAGGTGAAATGAATTAAAATGGAAAGCCATTTAAAAAAAAAAAACACAATTTTTAAAGCTAATAATGCCTGCGCCCTAGCTTTAAAAAAATCTTCTGTGCATCTGTTTTGTCTGGCCATTATTTCTATTCTACTGTCATATGTAAAATGTGCTATTCTGAGAGTGCAATTATGTCACTGGTGAGTTCCTATTCTGCTTCCTAAAACATGCTGACCGATGTACGATTGTCTAGCTGCCCAAACACCTCCCTCGCCCACGTTCAAACATTGTCCGCTTTAGATTGCAAAGATTGCGTATATGATTTTGTGTCATTCCCTTCTCTATCATTATCAACAACAACAGCTAGTACAGATGTCTCTGTCAGCTTTATGATTTTAACTAGTGTGCAGTGACTAATAGGAGTTTTAAAAAAAAAAAAAAAAAAAGGATTACAGCAAATTTCACGTAGTATAATTTAGCTAAAAAAAGAGTACTTCTGATTGTTTACTATAGGTGACTGTACTAAACAATGGTTGCTCTATTCAATAAGTCTGTGCCTGCACTCATGTGCCCTACCTGCCTTTTATTTAGCATATCTCCCACTTCTTGCTTTCTTTGCTGACCTCTCCTTCTGAAAATGTTAGTGGCCTGGCTGTCACATTAACCCTTTGGCTTCAATAATTTGTTTACAGACATAGAACAATTGTGTAGTTGAGGACTTGTGATTTGTATCTGACTTAACAGCATAACAGTCAAGCAATGGCATTTTCAAGAGAAGATTGGCAGTGGCACTGCCATATTTATCTCATGACTTTGAAGAGAGCCAGTCCTGAAAGAATTGTCTTGGAGTGCCATTGTTCACCTCGGGCTGATTGATAATTGCTTAGCATTTAACAAGGTCGTTCATCCTCTTTATGTCAGAAATTTAAAGGTAAAAACCCATTTTCTGCCAGCAAATTCAGAACGTATGATTTGCTTTGTGTTCTAGCATTAAGCCTCGTACACACGGTTCAACGATCGCATACAACAGGTCATACTCACGACCGTTGTATGCGATATCGATTGTTCGTATGCACGATTTGAACAGTCGAACATACGACAGTCGTACAAGGGAGTTGTATGAGCAGACTAGAAAACTTGGTCGTACCAACAAGCTCGCATACGACCGTTGTATCGTGTGTACAGAGCAGTTGGTACAACAAAGTTGTATTGTGCAAAACAAGCATGCCCAAAGTCAGGAATGGCTGGATGCTAATTACATGCACCTGAACGTTCTTTCCCCGGCCGTACGATCGTGTAGTGCAGTCAGTATGCTACATACAACAGCCAACATACGATTCGACACGGTCGTATGTGCGATCGTCGTCCCGTGTGTACGGGGCATTAGAGATGACCTCAGGTATCCTCCAAACTCATCTCTAACCTGAACTTCGCAATGCTGCTTGTTTGTACTCCAATGAACTGTGGGCCGAGTCATTTACAGCCCTGCAGTTTCTGTGAGCTGCAAGACATGGAAAGATTGCATTAATGTCGGCAGCACCAAAAGATCACAGTAGGAGTGGCCAAGAGGCAAAGGACCGAAGATTTCATGCAACACAGCATTCAACAGCACAGTGGACAGTTTTCATGCATTGTAAGCATCCCCCCTGGTGCTGATTTTTTTTTTTTTTTTTTACCCACAAAATTGAATGTAGCCAGGTGCTGGGCTACAGCAATATATAGGAGACATTGCCTTTTATTCTTCTCCCCCTCTACTGAGATACTGTACTGATGTTATGCTGCACCATTCTCCTTTGGCCAACAGGAGTAGAGCTAAAGCCATAATGGTTACACTACACATCCAAATATGCACTGTGCAGTAGGAGTGTATAGAGGATTTTTATGAAACTGCCAGAGGCATTTCTTCCTCTTAGAAACAAGGGAGTTAGAGGGAGAACCTGGATATTCACATGTCAGATGGAGACCATACCAGCGGAGATCTGAGCCTCAGACTTCAAATGAGGACACCCGTGGCATCGCAGTACCACCCACATTGCAGCACCTCATCCATTGTCCACTCACCCTCTGCTGATCAGGGAGAGAGACCAAGGGGGCGAGAGATCACCACAGCATCCTGGGGACTGGTGAGAGGGGTATTTGCCCATTGCTGATACTGCTAGCAGGGACCGAGCTGCTGAGAGCAGGACACTAAGTGTACCCAATCTATACTGCACCCATACTGCACTTATTCCAAAACTAGACTGCTTTATACTGAACCTTTACAGCATCGTCGTCAAGTGCAAAGATGCTCTTGAAGGACCCCAACAATAGCTGGCAGAAGAACATCTCAAAGGACTGCCCCTCCCATAATAATTATTCCACAAGCCCCCTTTGTCCCTCTGCTACCATCCTCCTCCTCTTTTGCACAGTGTTGGTCTAGGACTAGTATCACCACCATAAATGCGCACTGGCAGTGTAGTTCAGCAGTCAGTAGATTAACCACTTGTCAACCACGCACTGTAGCTTTACTGCTACAGTGCGAACTGACCCTGCAGATTTACGTATACATTCCCCCCCAGCGTCAGTTAGTGTCAGATTGTCCTCCGCACTCGCATTCCTGTTAAGTCGCTGATCGCCGCCATTACTAGTATAAAAAAAAAGATAAATAGAAATTCCAAGATATATCCCATTGTTTGTAGATGCTATAACTTTCACACAAACCAATCAGTATACACTTATTGGGATTTTTTTTTACCAAAGACATGTAGCAGAATACATTTTGGCCTAAATTGTTTAAGAGATTTTTTTTTTTATGGGATATGTTTTATAGCAGAAAGTAAAAAAACTATTGTTTTTTTTTTAAATTGTTGGTCCTTTTTCATTTATATAATAAAAAATGAAAAACCCAGTGGTGATCAAATACCACCAAAAGAAAGCTCTATTTGAAAAATTATATCAATTTTGTTTGGGTATAGCATTGAATGATCACAGTGCCGGATAGCAAAAACTGGCATGGACTTGAAAGGGGTAAAACCTTCTGGAGCTGACATGGTTTAACTTTACTACTGCTCACTGCTGCACTTGAGGTGGCTTTGCTATTGTTTATGCTGATCTGGGCGCCAAATGTCATCTTATGCACTTATGCATAGTCCAGGGCTCGACAAACCCCAGGCCCCAGATCGCCATGGCGATCAGAATCCGTGTCCTGGCGAGCGGCGTTCTGTCAAAATAGCTGATCCGTCTCTCCCCTCACTATCTCAGATTCAGTGAAGAGCCATAAACAAAAATGTATTTCTTGGTTATTTTATTAAAGAAATGAACTCCGGTCTGTAAATTAGGTCAGTTTAACCAATTTAAGCGGAGTTCCATGGTTTCCTAAGTTTACTAAAAGTCAGCAGCTACAAAAAGTGTAGCTGCTGACTGTTAATAAACAGACACTTACCTGCCTCCCGGTCCAGCGATGTGGCCTCCTGGAACCTCGGATCTCCCCCCCTTCCCTCCACGGTGCCGTCATTGCTACTGTGGGCACCTGCCGTGCCAGCTAGCGGCTTGGCGGCCGGGCACCCACTGCGAATGTGCGAGCAGCGCTCCGTGATCGGTCCCGAAGTCTTCTAGGACCTGTCCTGTATCCCAGAAGACTTCGGGAGGGAAGAAGAACTTCCACTTCCGATCACCTAAGTCGACCGGAACAGAAATGCCCATCAAAATTGGGTACCCGCACCCCCCCCCCCCCTCCTCCCCAAAAGCTCAGTTTCACCATCAGAAACTGGGGAGGAGGTCTTAAAGCGGAAGTTCCACTTTTGCTTTAAAAACTGAACCTTTTTCTGACATTTGTTGCCTACAAGTAAAAATCCAGTATTTTCTGCTAGAAAATTACTTAGAACCCCCAAACATTATATATATATTTTTAGCAGGGGCCCTAGAGAACAAAATGGCAGTAGTTGCAATATTTTATGTCACATGTTATTTGCACATTAAATATACTTTAATTAAAAAAAAAAAAAAAACTAAACACTAAAGTTAACCCTTTTTTTGTATAATGTGAAGGATGATGTTACGCTGCGAGAATCATGAGAGAATCATGATCTTTATTCTAAGCAACACAATCATGATTCTCGTTTTAGCCAGAATCGTGCAGCTCTAATGTGTGCTGTGAGGTGGAGGAGGGGAAATGAGGCAGCTGGATATGCTGTAGAAGAGTCTTTCTGTGTCCTCTGATAAAGCCCTGTGTACCATCAACAATTACCACTCTTTATGTGCAGATGGTCTCCAGTATTTCATAGCGACCGGAAACGCACCAGAGTAACGAATAGTCACCGTGGGGGACACACATGTAGGCAGAACGTGGCTGCAAAGATGCAGCAGATGATCAGCAGCACTGGAATATTTCTTTCACCTTTTTTAAGTATTTTATTTAAAGTGTCACTAAGGCTTCATTTAAATGTTGGGTGGTAAAAATGTGCAGTAGAGACTTGTTTTTGCCACCCTTAAGCTCCATTAGGCAGCAGATGCGTTTTACATGCTGCAGTCACGATACATTAGGCATAATAAAAAGTTTCCCCCTATAACAGGTTTTTAGTGTCACTCTTTCTGGCCAGCCTATAACCCTGATGTAACAGTGTTACGTTGGAGTTATTGACTGGCTGCTCTGCTGTAAGTTAGGGGGAGCAAATTACTTGCCTTACCCCGGGCGCTGACAACCCCCACGCTATGCTAAAAAACCTGGCGCCTAACTTTTTTTAGCTGGCTCCTAGATTCAAAGCAAATTTGTCAAGCCCTGGCATAGTCCTTACTGTTAATCAATTTGTATGCTAAAGTGTGTTGTTACCATTGTTAATCCATTTTTATGCTTGCCTAGTTACCAACTTATTGGGTGACAATATATTATGTTTGCCTTTAGTACCTGGTTTGGTAGACAATGAAAGAGATACACCGCTCTGATCAGTGATGCTGGTTTGCAGGTATTCAGTGTCCACACCCCTGTCCAGGTCTTCTGGCTCCGAATGTCCTTCACCTTTCAGTACATCATTAGAAGCAAAAAAACAAAAAAGAGCCAGCACTTCTGGAGATAATTATGGCTTTTCTTTATTCCATCATATCCATATGTACAGCAAGCGAAGGCACTACCTGGTTTGGTGCCTATTTTCTTGTAGCACTACCATTGGGTACTAAGTATTACTTTTGGTAATTTCCTGTGATATTTTATGTTTATACTCTCGGCCTGGTGTGTCACAGGGGATACAGGTTTTTGAGAAGGTTGAGGTAAAGAACAGAGGACCTATACTATTCAGCGGCTCCTACGGGAGTAGCACAACATTAAGCTTCAATTTATTTGTAGATTCTCAGTAAAACCGCCTGACAATTTGTTTCTAAGAGACTCAAATGGTGAGACCAACTCTTGTGACCATTATCAATGGGTTCTGTTAGTTTAAAAAAAACAGATGGAGCTAGACAACCTAAAGTTGGATGAAAGCACTTAACCAGTTGCCAACCGCCCGCCATGACTTGACGGCAGCGGCAACTTGGCTCGTCATCGCGAAACGCCTTCACCTGCCGGCGGGCTAGAGAACGAGTATTGTGAACGCGTGCTGCCAGAAGCGTGCTCGCACGCTCACGGTGTTCTGGGGGGGCCAGGGAGTGGGTAAGGCGGACTCGATGTCCGACGGTTACCCACGATCACCCCCCCAGAGCGTTAGAATGGCGATCCGTGTATGTAAACACAGATCTCCGTTCTGACACAGGGGAAAGGGATGTGATCACAGGCTCCCTGTGTATGGGAGCCATGATCACTCCCCTCCCCCAGCCAGCCCAGCCCCCATACAATTAGAAAACACTGAGGGAACACAGTTAACCCCTTAGAGCGCCCCCTGCAGTTTAACCCCTTCCCTGCCAGTGACATTTATACAGTAATCAATGCATTTTCATAGCATTGATCGCTTTATAAATGCCAATGGTCCCAAAAAAACTGTCAAAATGGTCCAACATGTCTGCTGCAATATGGCAGTCCTGATAAAAAATCGCAGCTCACAGCCATTACTAGTAAATCATATAAAACAATTAAAAACCCAATAAATTCTCACCATTTGTAAACGCGGCAACTTTTGCGCAAACCAATCAATAAACGCCAATTGCAATTTTTTTTTTTTTTTTTTACCAAAAATATGAGGAAGAATACAAATCGCCCAAAACCGATGAAAAAAACTTGTTTTTTTATATATATATTTTTTTGGATATGTATTATAGCAAAAAGTAAGAAATATAGTTTTTTTTTTTTTTTTTTGAAAAATTGTTGCACTTCTTTTGTTTAAAACGGTGATCAGAAATGACTCAGAGGTGATCAAATACCACCAAAAGAAAGCTCTATTTGTGGGGAAAAAAGGACGCAAATTTTGTTTGGGTACAACGTCGCACGACCGCGCAATTGTCAGTTAAAGCGACACAGTGCCAAATCGCAAAAAGTGCTCTGGTCCTAAACTGGAAAATCATCCGTGGCTGAAGTGGTTAAAATCCCCAGGTGGACAGGAACTGTGGCAGCCAGATCAAGTGTCCTGATTATTTTTCTCGTTCAAATTTTATTGAAAGATCATCAGAATATAACCATTATAATATCGACAAAGAGTTTTTATAACAACTTATTGTTATTCACACATTACGGTACTTAGGGAATCATGACCTATCAATGAAAAAAATGTGTTTAACTAAAATCATTTTAATCAAATCAAAGCGGTAAGGTTATCATTTACCAAGTTATTAAAAAATCTAACTAATGTATATAAAATAAAATGTAATAATAATAATTCGGACATATTTATAAACTGCTAAGTTGAGGTTATTTACAATAATAGTGTTATATAATGTCAACCAAACATAATAGAAGTAACCTTCTATTGTGCAAAAGTGTAGGGGAAAAGACTTTTAAGAAGGGAAGTAAAGAAAGAAAATATAAGGTGGAAAGGATATAGGGATATCAAAGGCATTTCTACTTCTGAAAAAATAATGTTGTAACCTTATGAAAAGAATATCTATTACCATGGCAGAAGTACTCGATTTTCAAAGGCTGGAGACAAACAGTGGGTAATCCATGGTCTCCATAAATTATCAAATTTACATACATTTTCTTTATCCAAAGCTTCCATTTTTGCATGTAATAGAGTTTGATTGTCCTGTTTATTTTTATCTTTATTGATATTCATGTTCTGTGTAATTTATAATTTAATGCTGGGATGGAATAGATGACAATATTCTTAGGAGCTGTACAATCATCAGTTTTATAGCTGTTGATTGCTACTGAAATGTTGATAACGCACTGTCACAGTTCTCCTGCAAGATAGTTGTTTATGTTTATAAATATTTTTAATGATGTCGTTGATGCCCTTCAACTCGGCTTCTATACCACTGGCTGCACGTCTAGTTGTCTTTTATTATGTATGTTTTATAAAGCATTTGTAAAATTTAATTTCCCACTTGCTGTCATTATCAGCCGAGTTTCCATTTTCCAGACTAAAAGGTCTCCCTTTCAGTAATGCACTTACTGCTAGTGTACCCTACTGCATTTTAATGCATTTTCACCCTCATTCAAGACATATGACCTGACATTGCTCATGATGAATAGAAAACTTCGATTGAGTTTATGATGGATGCTTTGTGCAGTTACTAGTTGAGTACTTTAGTAAAGTGGAGGCAAACTGTGTGCTGTAGAGAAAATAGTTATAGAATGTTTGATATTTGGCTTTCTGGTGTTGAGGACAAGTACTGTATAATATGTGTTGCAGTAAAGGCTGTCAGTACAAATGACCAGGGCCAGAACTGAAAGGCCATAGTCAGGGTGGATTGGATTTAAATCAAGGCTTGATTTAAATCACAATTTTTAACCACTTCCTTACTGGGCACTTGAACCCCCCTCCTGCCCAGACCAATTTTTGGCTTTCAGCGCTGTCGCATTTTGAATGACAATTGCACGGTCGTGCGACGTTGTACCCAAGTTTTTATCACTTTGTTCCCACAAATAGAGCTGTCTTTTGGTGGTATTTGATCACCTCTGCGGTTTTTATCTTTTGCGCTATAAACAAAGAGCAACGATTTTCAAAAAAGAACAATATTTTTTACTTTTTTGCTATAATAAATATCCAAAAAATAATATAAAAAAGAAAATTATTCATCAGTTTTGGCCAATATATATTCTTCTACATATTTTTGTTAAAAAAAAATCACAATCGGCGTATTTTGATTGGTTTGCTCAAAAGTAATTGCATCTACAAACTATGGGAATAGATTTATGGCGTTTACTATTTTTTTTTTTTTTTTACTAGTAAAGGCGGCGGTCTGCGATTTTTATCGGGACTGCGATATTGCAGAGGACATGTCGGACATTTTTGGCACATTTGAAATTTATACAGCGGTCAGAAATTTAAATGTCCATTGATTATTGTATAAATGTCATTGGCAGTGAAGGGGTTAACACTTAGGGGGCAGTGAAGGGGTTAACAGTGTTCCCTGGGTGTGTTCTAACTGTGGGGGTGGGGCTGGTCGGGACATAACAGATCTAACTGATCCCAGTGACAGGGATCAGTAGATCTGTCATGTCCCATTCACAGAATGGAGAACCGCCGTGTTTCCCCGTTCTGCAGCTGCTACAAGTGATCAGCAGGTCTCGGGCAGACATTGAGTCCGCCCGACCCGCGGGCACGCACACGCAGCGTGCAGTGGCTGCGAGAGCGTGCCGCCGCAGGCTGCAAGTGCGCGTGGGGAGCGTGCACAAGGCAGGGCATCCATAGACGTCCGCCGGGAATTTCAGAGCCGCGCTGTAGCCGTCTTTTGGCTATAGTTGAGATCTGAACTGGTTAAGGAGCAACTGTCATCTCTGGCACTCCTCTGACCCGCTATTGACTCACCGACACTCCCATTCACTTTAATGGGATGGCTGGTGATGCAGTAGTGACACAACAAGGTGAGGGACATGGCGGCAGCAGGTGAGTGGATGCCCGCTAACAGGCACTGCCATGATGGATCGGAAATCACAGGTGCTCTTTAACCACTTACCTACCGGGCCACTTTTTTACATTTGGTGGTCACAAGCTAAAAACATGTTTTTTTGCTAGAGAATTACTTAAAACCCCCAAACATTATATATATTTTTTTTCAAACACCCTAGAGAATAAAGTGGCGATTGTTTCAATACTTTTTGTCACACGGTATTTGCGCAGTAGTCTTTCAAGCGTGATTTTTTTGGAACAATTTTACTTTTTTGAGTTAAAAAATAAGACAACAGTAAAGTTAGCCCAATTTTTTTCCATATTGTGAAAGAGGATGTTACGCCGAGTAAATAGATACCATACATGACCTGTTTGAAAATTGTGCGCACTCACGGAATGGCGACAAAGTCCGGTATTTAAAAAGTTCCATAGGCGACGCTTTAAAAATTTTTAACGGTTACCAGGTTAGAGTTACAGAGGAGGTCTTTTGCTATAATTATTGCTCACACTTTGGCGATCGCGGCGATACCTCACATGTGTGGTTTGAACACCGTTTTCATATGTGGGCGCGACTTACGTATGCGTTTTCTTTGCTGCGCGAGCTCGCGGGGACGGTGCCGATTTAAATCTTTTTTTTTTTTTTTATTTCATTTATTTATTTATTTTTAGCACTGTTCCTTTAAAAAAAAAAAATCTGATCACTTTTATTGCTATCACAAGGAATGTAAACATCCCTTGTGATAGTAATATATGGTGACAGGTACTCTTTTTGGAGGGCCGGGGGGGTCTAAAAGACTCCCCATCCCTCCTTTACACTTCACAGTATTCAGATCGCCAAAAACGGCGATTCTGAATACTGACGTTTTTTTTTAAATTGGCGCCGTTAGCCGCCGTGTAAACCGGAAGTGACGTTGTGACGTCGCTTCCGGAATTTGCCGAAGGAGACCCGATCGGAGCCGATTACGGCTTTGATCAGGTCTCCTTCCAGCCGGCGGACGCGCCGGATCGTCGATCCGGTCTCCCGGTGGGACGGGAGGCCAGAGAACAGCGGCGGGAGGGGGGGCGTCCCCTCCCGCCCCCTGGGGTAACGACCGAGCGGCTCCCAAGCCGGATCGGTCATTACTCCTGGATAGCCGACCGCCAGCTCTAAAAAATGATACCGGGATATAGCCTGCAGGTGCAGGCTATGTCCCGGTACAGCCGCTCAAACCCGACCGCCGCCTATTTACGGCGCTGGTCGGGAAGGTGTTAAATGTAAGGACTTATTTTTGCTGGTAGTTAGAATCTTTAATATTCGCAAACAAAATGAATGTTTCCTACTTAGAATAATAAGCTGTCAGGTTAGTAAAACAGCGATATCAGAACCGATTCAATCATACAGTTTGTAGTTTACATAGATTTGCAAAACAATGGGATAAAAGAATATTCCTGAACGTTGTTTTAATTCATGGTTAATGTGAAATTGTGTAAATGCATAAATGCAATGCATGTTATCTCTGCATACTATCTCAGCTTGCAGAGCTTGGATTCATTGAATGAGTTTACCAAAATGTAAATATTGCAGAATATACAGCCTCATCCTACTTAACTAAAGCAGACCTTCAGTCATTATTTTCAACTATCCATCTAATAAATTTTGTTTTAACTTTGGATAGTAAAACATTTTTTCTGCCAATAAATACCTTATAGTCCACTTCCTGTTCCTTGTCTGGTCATTAGCCTGCACAGCTCTCTCTCTCACTCCTGTGAGAGTTTGCAAGGAAGGGAGGGGGAATGAGTCACGAGAGGGCCAAGGAAAGCTGCAGGTCTGTAGAGCTGGAGGTGTGTCTCTGTGTGTCTTTGTAAATCCAGGAAGTGAACAGGCAGCAGCTTCAGCTGCCCACAGTTAAAATAGCTGCAGCCAAATTTAGTGGAGGGAGGTTTCTGCAGCATATTTGGCAAGTACAGAATCACAGTATATATAAAATAATATGCAAAGTGGTTGGAGGGAAGCTTCAGAATGGCAAAGATGGTTTTATTACAACTGATGGGAGCAGACTGCAGTTCCTCTTAAGCTCCATTTCATGCTGAAAAAACTAAAATTATTAATGTATCCTAAATAGAAAACTATATTTAGATAGATTTTTACTCCAAAAGCCTTTTATACAAATAAATTTGATATAATCAAAAAAAATAGATTAAAAAAAAAAAATCATTGATTTTTATCCACCCTGGCCATAGTAGTTCTAGTAGTAGTAGTAAATCTATTCGGTAAATCATGGGTACGTTTTTAAGGTAATAGGGACACATCTGTAAGATTGCATTTAGAAAGTGATCCAGGCAAGGACAAATATCCCTATCACTCAAAGAAAAACAAAATCCATGCAGCTTCTTTCAACTTTTACAATGACATGTTTATGATCTTTGAGTAAGAAAACATAATACAAATGCAATGAGTAATTTTTAAAAACATGACAGCTAGATTACGAAGACACTGAAAACAATCATAAAAAAATATATTTCTTCCATTGAGGGACAAAAGAAGTCATTCAACTTTTGGGTATAGTGCCGCTAAAAAGAAGATTGCACGTTGATAAACACAGAACAGTAGGTCAACCCACCAACCACTTGCTATCTGTGATACACATATATACGCTGCGGTTTGCAAGTGGTTTACCAGGGTTATGGCTGAAGCTATCAGCTATAACGCCGGTATTTTTTTTTTTCAGCTGTTGGCTGGCTTTTTCATGAAAGAGATCCGAGCGGCTCAATAGCTGATGGATTGCTTTCGGAAGCAGCAGGAGGGGATGACACCCCGCTCGCCGGTGTTTCTCTGGCTTACCGTCTTTACTGGCACACCAAGAAATGTTGCAGCCGGCTAGTCACAGAGGTGAACAGAGACCAGATTGTCTCTGATCTCCTCTATGGCCTTGGAGAACCGGAGCTAAGTCATGACGTCACCTCCGGTCTAGGGAGGAAGTAAACACTTTTTTTTTTTTTTTAAAGCAAAAGATCAAAAAAAAAAATGGGGGTAAAGGAGAGATTTGGGGTCTTTTTTTGTCCCTAGAGCTCTCCATAAAGAGGACATGTCATCCTCATTTCTATTATAAGGGATGTTTACACTCCTTGGAATAGGAATAAAAGTGATAGAAAAAAAATGAAAGACCAGTATAAAAATAAAAAATAAAATAAATAAGAAAAATAATTGAAAGCACCCCCATTCCTCCATGCTTGCGCGCAGAAGCAAATGAATACATAAATCACGCTCGCATGTAAACAGTGTTTGCACCACACATATTAGGTATTGTCGCAAACATTAGAGCAAGAGTAATAATTCTAGCACTAGACCTCCTCTGTAACTCTGAACAAGTAACCTGTAAAAAATGTTAAGGCCCCTTTCACACAGACGTTCCGTTTAGGTCCGCCTGTCCGTTTTTTCAGGCGGACCTGAATGGACCATCCATGCACCCCTATGGAGCAGAGACATGTCCGCTGACACCCACCGCTCTCTCTTCCGCTCCAGACCCGGAAAGTCTGGCGGAGGAAAACCCCATTTCTCCTTACGTTCACTGACAGACGCAGCTTCTTCATTACTTCATGGGGTTTATGTTCGTCCAACTAGGAGTTAACTAGGCAGGGAAAAGATCAGCTGGCCCCTCCCTTGGGGGCCGTCCTCTCTTCCTACATTAAACCCCCTCACAGCATAGCTCTCCAGTTTCAATGCCTAGTTCGCAAGGAGTTGACCTGGCTTCCCCATAGGGAACTGCGGTCCTGAGATGACCATTTTCTTTTTTTATTTTTTACTTTATTTTTTTTTACTGCAATCAAGATGATCTGCTATCAAGAAGCCGGTCGGGGCATAGAGGGCCCTGGTGCTCTGTACTTTCCCCGACCTGGCCGACATGATGCGAGCCAGTCCCGTTCAGGGGGTCACGCCGCATCTTTCCCGTTCATACGGGAGGCCCGGGACAAGTCCCCCTCTGGTCCCCTTTACCGATACTCTCGGCAGGGTGATTTTGGGCCTGCAGCATACCGCCGTCAAGGGCGCAAAGTCTGCTTCTGGTGGCTACCGCAACGTCGGACCGGTAAGTGAGCGCCCCTCCTTCCCCCTGCCACAGGGCGAGAAGTGGGCCCGACGGCTGCAAATGCTTGTACGTTTTTAAGTAAACGACGCGCTGCACAGGGTAGTCACCGGTGGGATCAGTCCTTGGTCTTGCCCCAGCACACCTCGCTCACCCCCCCCCAGCACTGGGTAAATTTTTCCGGCCTTCTCATCCGCATCACCATGCGGCGCTCGGCCGCC
>BLSH010198562.1:75397-114557 GCA_018402905.1 Glandirana rugosa
CACCGAGCCCCAATGGCAAGAACCATGACTTTTAGGTGGGGCTCGGTGTGAGCCCTTGTGGCGGTCCCTCCAATTTATAGAAGTATCCACTGCGAAATCCGGCCAAAGTGTGTCCTCCTAGTTGGACGAACATAAACCCCATGAAGTAATGAAGAAGCTGCGTCTGTCAGTGAACTCGGAGAAAAGGATTTTACGGTAAGTTTTAATAAAATCCCTTTTTTTCCATCTGTCTGCTGATCGGATCGGAAGACAACGGACAGATGGATCCATTGTCATCCGATTTCCCATAGGGCAGAACGGGGGCTCTGACGGATCCGTCTCTGCACAGAGAGCGGAGACTGATCTGTCATCCTTCGACTCAGTGGGGATCAGCGGATCGATCCCCACTGAGCTAAACGGAGCCCACTGACGGAACGGCTGTGTGAAACCGGCCTAAAGCGTCACCTATGAAGATATTTAACCTCCCTGGCGGTGTTCCCGAGTGTGGCTCGGGGTGGATTTTCAGTACCAAGAACGGTAACCCCGAGCCACACTCGGGATTGCATTGCTGGATCCAGGCAGTGCTACTTACCTTGTCCCCTGGATCCAGCGATGTCCCCCGCCGTGTCTGTGGGCTGTGTCCGCCGCCCGATGACTCCTGTGTGCCGGGCTCCGTTCCCTGCGAGCGTCGCGTCGCACGGGGACGGGGACCGGCGGGAAATTCAAAAAGTAAAACACATAGTATACATACAGTACACTGTAATCTTATAGATTACATTACTGTATGAAAACATTTCACATCCCCTTTGTCCCTAGTGGTTTGCCCAGTGCCCTGCATGCACTTTTATATTATAAATGTCATTCTTTCTGCCTGGAAACTTGAGAATGTCCATAGCAACCAAAAAGTGTCCCTTTACATCAAAAGTGTTTTCTGATCAGCTAGAAAACACCGATAGTAAATAAGAATCATTTGCAGAATTGAGTGATACTGATTTTTGGGGAAATTTATCATCAGAAACTGAAAGTGACGACTGCGACAATTCTGCAAATGAGCAAATTTCTGTGTTTTTGGTTTGATTACAATATTGAATAACTTTTATTACTATTGCGTTATTATTTTTGATAATTATTTTTAGATATTTATTATATTATAATTTATGATTTCATTTTTCAAACTTTTTCATACCCGGGATGTCTACTAGACTCTTGTTTGGACAGATTTAAGTGAGTTATTGCTAAGAATTACAGGCCTACATTATAAAACGCCAAATTTTCATGCAAAATAATCATACCGCTTTCAGCACCAAAAATCTGAAATAATCATACCGCCAGGGAGGTTAAGTTCTCTAGCTTGTTGCCATTCCACAAGCGTGTGCAATTTTAAAGCGTGACATGTTGGGTATCTATATACTCGGTGTAACATCATCTTTCATATCTTTCATATTTTACAAAAAAATTGGGGTATATATTTTGTTTTTTTTAATCATTAAAGTGAATTTTTCCCAAAAAAATTATGGTTGAAAAACCACTGCACAAATACCGTGTGACATAAAAAATTGCAACGACCCTAGGGTCTCTGCTAAAAAAAAAATATATATATGTATAATGTTTGGGGGTTAGAAATAATTTTCTCGCAAAAAATGCTGATTTAAACTTGTAAACAAAAAGTGCCAGAAATGGCTTGGTCTTCAAACGGTTAAACCTTTTTACTACAAACATGATTTGTTTATTGCTCGTGTCCTAGGAAGCTGTTTTTTCAGCTCTGCTGTTAAAGTGATTGTAAAGCTTTTATTTTTTTTTTTAATTAAAATAATAAACCTATCATAGTTACCTGCTCTGTGCAATGGTTTTGCACAGAGTAGCCCCGATCTTCTTCTTCTGGGATCCCCGCCAGCTCCTGGCTTCTCCTCCTTCGGCGACTGCCCCCCTAGAAAGCCACCTTCTATGGAAGCACACATTCATGGTTCTGGCTATAGAGATACAAATAGTTGAGAGTAGGAAGAGATTCACAGGACTGTAACACTGGTTTCGCTTTAGGAAAGATATAATGATTAAATATTTGAAAAACCTTATGTAGCTGATTAGGGTTTTATCCATGATCGGTCTGCTTAGTATGTCTATGGAGGTTTGCAATAGAATTTTCACTGAGAACAAGATACAGATATATGACTTTCCAGATTAGCATACTTTCCATCTAGATCACTGAATGTATTAAAACCAGGCAGACACAAAAAATTTAAACATCAACTGAAAGTCAAAATACAACATAAATGCATGTTAGGGCCTTTTTTCTACCATGCCAAATGTATGTACTGATCAGGCTTCTTGTTGCTATAACTGTAAAAAAAAAAAAAAAAAAAATGTTAGCTGCAGTTCGGCTTTAAAAGAGAAGTATGGGAATTAAGAAAAAAAAAACATTATACTCATATATTATAATATCTAATATACTGACCTAGGTGGATGCAGCATCGGTGCAATGTTCCATCTATCCCCTGCTGTCTCTAAGACCAAGAACCGAATGATTAAAGACTATTGATCGCTCAGTTTTTGGTTCTTAGTGAGTCACTGTCAGTCACGGCTCTCTGCTCTGCCCCTCCAGTGCTCACTGGAGCCCTGGGCTGTAGAGGGGGTGGGAGTGGCTGGCCCAGGCTCTCGGGTGTGCTGAGAGGCTGAGCCAGCTGCCGATCCAGGCATGTAGGTAGGTCCCTACATTAAAGTCCGGATTTTTCTTGAGTCTGGACTGGCTGAGTCCACTGTCAGCTGACTACTGGTCACAGTAGTGCAGAACAAAGTGCTCTCCTATGACCTACAGGAGAAGTAGGGCCAAAAGAGCTTAGGTCCTACTTCTCCATTTAATTTGCCAGTGAAGTCCATCTAAATCTGCTAGTACATCTAACACTAGCCTCTCCCCAGATTGACAGTAATGCATTTCAAAGGTGCTTCCGATGCTCCTCCACCCTGTGTGGGCACACCCTAAGACAGGAGATGTGTTACTGGCTGAATCACCAGGTCAGAATAAAAGAAAACATACCTAAAAAAAGGAAACAAATACAGCTGTCTCATTTAACCACTTACCAACCAAGCCTGTTTTTTGGGTTTGGTGGTTACGAGATAAAAACATGTTTTTTTGCTGTAAAATTACTTAGAACCCCCAAACATTATATATTGTTTTTTTCTAACACCCTAGAGAATAAAATGGTGGTCATTACAAAATGTTATGTCACACCATATTTGCGCAGCGGTCTTCCAAGCGTGCTTTTTTTAAAATAAATTCTGTTTTTTTTAGTTAAAAAATAAGAAAACAGTAAAGTTAGGCCATTTTTTTTCCATATTGGGAAAGATAATGTTACGCCGAGTAAAATGATACCCAACATGTCATGCTTCAAAATTGCTTCCGCTCGCGGAATGGCGACAAACTTTGCAACTTAAATATCTCCATTGGCGATGTTTAAAAAATTCTACAGGTTAGCAGTTTTGCGTTACAGAGGAGGTCTAGTGCTAGAATTATTGTTGTCACTCTAACGATTGCGGCGATACCTCACATGTGTGGTTTGAACACCATTTTCATATGTGGGAGGGACTTACGTATGCGTCCGCTTCTGCACGCGAGCTCGCGGGGACGGGGCGCTTTAAATTTTTTTTTTAATTATTTATTTTGCTTTTTATTTTTACACTGTTCTTTTTAAAAAAAAAAAATGATCACTTTTATTCCTATTACAAGAAATGTAAACATTCCTTGTAATAGAAAAAAGCATTGACAGGTCCTCTTAAATATGAGATCTGGAGCCAAAAAGTCCTCACATCTCATATTTACACTAAAATGCAAAAAAAAAAAAAAAAAATGGAAAAAAATGACAGCAAAAATAAAAACGGGCGAGATGACTTCTGACGTAATTTCCGCCCCGCCATGTTATGGAGCCGAGTGAGCAGCTGAAGCTGCTCAGTCGGCTCACAGACACTGGGGGGAGAGGATCGGATCATCTCCGCCGCTGCCGGCGGGTCCGGTAAGCGGCGGAGATGACCGGAAAGTGGCGGGAGGAGGGGCACCTCTCCCGCCACTGTTAAAAGTGATCTTGCGGCGAGTCCGCCGCTAAGACCACTTTTATCTTCTTTAGAATCGCCTGAAGAAAAAAACCGTATCTGAATGGTGGCTGCAGCTGCAGGCACCATTCAGATATCACCACTGAAACCCAAGGACGTATATACACGCCCTTGGTCGTCAAGTGTTTAAAGGATAACTCCACTTTTGTGGGGAAAAAAATGCAAATTAAAAAAAATAATATAGTGAATATCATTGCTACACAAGTAGCCACTTAAGCCCTGGAAGGATTTACCCCATTCCTGACCAGAGCACTTTTCAGTTCCCTGCTGAACCAGCTGAATTTCAATTCATGTATGGCCACCTACACTTAGGCTCCGTTGACACTAGTGCAACTTGTCATGCGAGTTTGGACAAATAAGGTCGCAGCCCATTGATTTCAGTGGCACCTATTCCAATCTATTCAACTTAAAGTGACAGCGACTTTGAAAAGGTTCCTGCACTAATTTGACGAGACTTTCTTACGACTTAAGTGCCAGAGAGTGTAAATTTGCATGAAAATTACAGTAAAGTTGCACTCAAAATCACCCAATTTTGGAATCACACTAGTGTGAACCGAGCCTAAAACCTACAATTCTAAGTTATTTTTTAGAGTACACAAAGGAACATATTTATAAAAGCAGTGAGTGTGACATTCACCTTACATTCGCTGCAGGTGAATCTTCCTGGGTCATGTGATTTAAATAATATAACAAGGCCGCGCATGGATAAGTATATACACCAACAATGTAAATATTAATTGTGATGATATGTAAATCAATAAAAAGTCTCTATAACATCAAGTGTGTGTTTTTCTTGTATAGTCCATAAGTGATAAGAATAGTATCCAGGTGACGTGATTCCCACCACCACATAAACATTACTTAGGGTACTCTTACCAGAGAAAGTTGATAATAAAACCTTATTATTGATTAAAGAATGGGGAACACCTTGTGCCTTCACCAAACCAGTGCACAACAAGATTGGGTACTCTTACCCTAAAGTGATTAAATGAACGCCCAAATGTTACATCAACCAGATCCTCTTCTCTAATCGATCTCCGGAGATGGAATGATACTTGAGCTCACATAAATATGGTAGCGCCCACAAAAGCAGGGAAACACAGAAAACTCCACATAGTGTAAATCCGATAAAAACAAGGCAATTTAGTAGCGCACTTACATTAAAATCAAGGACTCTGAGCAAAATTTCACAAGCGATGTGTACACAGGCTGGGTGCAGTAATATGGAGCACACGCCCTTTCACCCAAGGGTCCATATTACTGCGCCCAGCCTGTGTACACTGTATAAAGCCTGTGTAAAGATCAGAGGCGCAACACCCAGAGAGGTTCGGTCCGACTGGAAATAAAGGGGAGAAAGGTGAAAAAGGAGTTGGTTTGCCAGGAGGGCAAGGGCAAAAAGGAGAGAAAGGAAGCCCAGATGTGGAGAGCATCAAGAAAACGACGGCTTTGGAAAGTCAAATCGCTTCCTTAGAGAAGAAATGGTCCTGGATAAAAAAATGGTAATGTTGAATACTGACATAGACATGAGGATGTGCTTTTCAAATCAGTCCCTAAAGTGAACCAGTCTTTAGAATGATAGAATGAATAAAATGTATAAAGTTTGAGGGAGGATGATCATCTACTTATCACCCAGTTGGATTTTGCCTGAAATAGAGCCCTAGGGGAGTGAGCGAGCCTCCACCATACCCCGCAGTGGGTCACGGCTGTCTGCCTGTATGACTTACTAGAAATAGTGAGTCCTATCGCTCTGGTAAGAGTATTCATCCTATAACTCCACATTTTTGTGCTTGCCCCTTGGTGGTGGTGAAGGTTTAAAGATAGAGGATTAGATGTCCATCTAAGGATACTGCTTTAAAAATACTTTGGTTTCAACATGTCTGTCCCTATTGTCTGCCTCCTCAAAGGCTGACTTTAGGAGATCTGGGGAGTACACTTTCTCAAGGAACCTCTTTTCCAAAGTCGCTGCCTCCCTCAAGAAATCTTCCTTTCTAGAACAGTTCTTTTTAAGCCTTAGGAACTGACTTTTTGGTACCGATCTCAACCAAGAAGGGTGATTGTAACTAGTGGTGTCAATGAAGGCATTCCTATCGGTCTCTTTAAAATAGGTGGAAGTGATGACCCTATCCCCTTCCACCCTAATTCTGATATCGAGGAAATGTATTTCAGTTCTACTCATTTCGAATTGAAATGAAATACCTTTGTTGTTCTGATTAAGTTAACCAAAAAGGGAGGTCAAGGATTCTTCACCCCCCCCCCTGCCACAGGAGGAGGACGTCGTCTATATATCGCCTCCAAAAAAGGAGCTGTGGCCTAGAATGGCCATAGGCGACATCCTCCCACTTGGCCATGAAGAGATTGGCCATACTGGGGGCAAATTTTGCCCCCATGGCCATGCCCCTCTGTTATAAATAGAAGGTCCCTCCGTACCAGAAATAGTTGTTACTCATACTAAAGTCTAACAGAGAAAAGATGAGCATTCTCTGTGGCTCAGAGACTGTGGCATCCCTGCACAAAAAGTGGTCTACGGCCTCACGACCATCCTGATGGGAAATAATGGTGTACAGGGATGCCACGTCCGCCGTGGCCAATAGTTTGTCCTCCTTCCATTCCGCATTGGCTAATATACTAATAACCTGAGTGGAATCCTTGAGGAAAGATGGCGTCTCACATACCAATAGCTGTAGAAAAAAGTCAATGAATTTGCCCACCCTGGAGGTAGCGGAATCTATGCCGCTGATGATCGGCCTACCATGGGGGTTAGTCAAAGACTTGTGTGTTTTCGGCAGAAAATACATAATGGGCACCCTTGGGGCCACGGGAACCAAAAAAGATTTTTCTTTCTTGGTAATAAGTTCTTAACCAATGATACCTGTTCCCTCCGGAACTTCATGGTGGGATTAGAGGCCAAAGTGACATATGTGTCACAGTCTGATAATAGGTATCTCTGCTTCATAACCGGCACGATAAAGTACCACGATGCCTTTGTCAGCCGGACACACCACAATGTCATTCCTTCCCCTCAAAGACTTCAAACCTTTATTGAACCTGAAGTCTTTTCTTATTCACAGATATTTTATCAAGATCTTTTAGTAAGAGGTCCCAAAATACTGAAATAGAGGCTGCTGTTTGGCCTGGGGGATTGAAGAGAGAGGCGCTCGAAAGATGGGAAAATCTTTTAATGCAAACTTTGCTTACGTACATATGGATGTCTATAACAGTTTCAAACCTGTCCAGAGGTCTAGATGGGGCATACTTCAATCTTTTGCTCAGCAACAATTTCTCCTCATCTGAAAGAGGCGCAGAGCTAAGATTGAAAATGCACGCATTTCTTACACCCGCCTTCTTTTTCGAGTGGATCCTCCTCCATCCTCTGGACCCTCTTCTATGTCTATGTCCCATTTGAATACTGGTCCACCTCTGGGGAAAAAAATGCCCCCCTCCCCTTTGTTGAAAATAGGGCCTATTATCAACATTGTAGACCTCAAATGACCTATGCGATTCATAATCACCTCTAGGAGTTCTTATCCGAGGATAATCCGCATGGGATCCCATGCGATAGTCCTCTTGTGTTCTCTCCATTGGATACTCTCTTTTAAGAGTTTTTATCTAGGAGGGGTCATCCTGTCGATTCCAATTATTAGGGTGCTCTAACATATATCTAGCCTCCCTGTAGTCATCAGATATCAATGGGGAATAAAGGTTATGAGTAGAGACTGGTGGTCTTACTCTCCCATTGGAGGAACCTCCACCAGGATTGCCCCGACCAGACCTCTTAGCAAAGGCTGTAGATTGAGTGGCTCGGGGACCAATAGGAGTATGTGGGGCTACCACAAGTGCCTTGGCCCTTTTGCCCATGTTGGATTCCTGGGGTTCCACCTCCAAGCTAGTGTTTTTCTTTGTTTGCCATTTAAATACTTTATTCCCTTTATAATCCTCCTGATCTCTAAGGAACTTTTTTACTCTTTTGCTCTTTCTCTTCTTTTTCTAAGACCCTTTTTAGACTTTCAGACTTTTTGTTATATTCTTCACTGAGTCTATAGGGATTCAGTTTCTCTCTGAGGGCAGTGACCTCTTCATTCAGAGTTTTTCTTGTTTAAGATCAATCATACATTTTAAAAGAACCAGGCCTGCCTTATTAAAATATTGGAACCAGGCAGCCAGATCAGTGACATCACTTTGAGGTGCTGCCTCCCATCTCAGACTGCATGGCACCATGCCATCTGCAATATATCTCTTTAAAAAGGCAAAAAAAATAGTGCCCCATTGTTTGTGTTAGCGGTAGGAATAGTGCTCCAATGGCCAGATAAAGGCAAGCAAAGGGCCGCAGTTTGGAGACTACTGTTATAGGATACTCTGTTCTGAAGGAAATAAAGGGGCTGCCATTTCCCACCTCCTAATTACCTGGTAGTCATGCTAAGGAAATTTCAAAAGTAAGGTTATCAATGGTAGCCTAGTTTTGTCAGCCCAAGTATATTTTCATAGAAGCCTTTCCTGGAAGAATAATGGATTCTGCTTTTGCTGATTTCCCATTCTGCATATATAGTTTGTTTGGTTGTTTATTTTGACCCTCTTGAATCAGTATTTTAATATTTTAACCTAGTGTGTTAGCATAACAGCCAGGCAACTAGCATTTGTATAAGAATGTCAGCAATGGCAGCCCCCATATTTCTTCTAGGAAAGGTTTACTTTGATAAACTGACAATCATAAATAAATCCTGTCGGCAGTAGGAAAGATCTTCCTTGCTGGAGCCAGGACCAAGAAGCGTGTTTGTTTTTTACTGAGACCTGCTATTTCTTGATTATCTCATAAGTGTTAGGAGAGGCTTGTTGCATAGAGTTGTGGAGAAGAGAATGGCGCCAAAAGTAATGGAGAAACCTCAGACAAGACAGTCCTGAAACATAGCCCATAAAGTCTATAATAATGTCTCTTGAGATAAGTCCTGGGCACAGAGCTTGGGTGACGTGGTAATGATGAGCGGATAGGGGCAGCAGCCAGATGAGTACAAGCAACTCTGTAGGGAATAGAGATAGACAAGCGCGCCAGACCTAAGCGCAGTAAATCAAAAAAACACAGTTTATTAAACAATAATGAGGGTGGGTACTCACAAAGTGAAGGGGAAAGTAGAGCATAAAATTTGTTTAGCTCAGAGGCTGTGTCACGTCCATGCTGGGTGCCTGTGCTGGGGTGTCGCTGGAGCTGTTCGTGGAATCACAGGTCGGCTGGCCAGTGTCGTCTGTGAACTCTGTGGATGTAGGCAGCTCGTCTTGGAACGCACAAGGCTCCGGAAGTTGGAACAGCGGAAGTGCGGCGTCCCGGAAGTGACGTCAGTAAACGTGGAGCCGATAGGGTGACACGTTTCAATACATCTCGTATTTTCTTCAGACCCTGAATGGGAGTGAGGTGGACGGCCCTGATATAGGGGACCCAGAGGGAGGGACTCCCAAGAAGAACAAGAGAGACCTCTAGGGGTCAAATAGCAGTACCGCCCATCTCCTTACTACCTTTGGCTCACGTTATAACAATAGGGAGGGGGAAGTGGAACCGGAGGGAAGAAAGGGGAGAAAAAGAAACTAATACTGGAGAAATATATATATCTATATGTATCCATATCAAGGAGTATATATATTTAATTAAAAATAAAAGTGAAAATATAAAATTAAAAATTAAAATGAAAATATTAAAATCATTAAATATTATATATGTGTCAATGACACACATATAGAAATGTTATCATTTGTCCATAAGTCCAAGTGTTGTAGGGTAGCTGACTATCTCCGGTCTATAGTCCCCTGGTGTGTGTCTATATGAACAGAAAAAAGGGAGGGGGGGAGGAAGGGGGGAAAGAACAACAATTATATAACAGTATTGACTTCTATTTCTTCATGCATGCCCAAAGGTGCCAAACAGTTCAGGGTAAAGATCCAAAAAGTTTCCTGACTACATAGCCTCCGGAAACGTTCTGCGGGTGGATAGGTGTCAGGGATGGACTCCATAACCCATACCTGAAGGTCTTCTGTGGACTGGGAGTGGTATCTGGCAAAGTGGCGAGGAATACTAAGGACAGGTTCTCCCTCTGTGACTGACCTACGGTGTTCGCCAAACCTTGCTCTGGGAGTCCTAATGGACCTCCCAACATAGTAGAGACCACAGGGACAGGTCAAACAATATACCACATAGGTGGTGGAGCAGTTGTAGAAGGCTTTAATGTGTTCCCTGTACACCTCCATACCACATGAGGTTGGCCTCTTAGCCATATCTCATTTCTTAGCGGAAGACCCCTCCCTTCATCCCAGCCAGGCGGAATTTATTCTTCAGGCAACAAAATTCTGTCTAGAACATAATTACTTCCAGTTCGAGGTCAACTACTATTTGCAAAAACAAGGCACAGCTATGGGGGCCAATTTTACCCCCAGTTACACCAATATTACCATGGGGCTATGGGAACTCAGACACATATGGAACAACAATCAGTTCGCCGAACATCTTGTTTTTTACGGGCGCTACATCGATGATGTTATAATCATATGGGATGGTTCCTTAGAGCTTCTCCAGCAGTTTGTGGTTTCTTGCAATTCTAATACATTTGGGCTAACATTCACTTCGGTAGCAGACCCTAAGTCTTTGTGCTTCTTGGACTTGGAGCTATCCCATTCAGACACCCAGATCATTGCAAAGAATTACTCCAAGCCTACTGCGGGAAATTCTTTTTTACATGACACCAGTTGTCACCACCCCAGGTGGGTCCGCAATGTACCAAAAAGTCAATTCCATCGCCTCAGAAAAAATTGCACCAAACTAGAGGACTACATTAAACAGAGTGAATTTCTGAAAAAGAAATTTATTGAAAAAGGATATCCGCCGTCACTGGTCCAGGAGGCTGCACAACAATACGCAGTAGATACCCCACCCAATACTAAAGGCAACATTCAAGGGCCCACCATCAGATTCATTACCCAATACCACAATCATTTCCGAAAAATGGAAAACATCTTCCGTAAACATTGGGCCATATTAACCAAGGATCCACATCTAGCACCATCTATCTCAGAGGCCCCTAAATATGCCTATAGAAAAGCAAGAAACGTGAAAAGCAAAATTGCTCCCAGCAGGATAAAATCTTCTAACAAAAAGAGCACCCTTAAACAACTGACCCTGGTAGGAATGTACCGCTGTAATAAGGCTGCTTGTCTTACTTGTGCCCACGTCCCCCATGGGAAAAAATCCTTTGTATGTGGGAACACGACCCATCACATTAAAGCCTTCTACAACTGCTCCACCACCTATGTGGTATATTGTTTGACCTGTCCCTGTGGTCTCTACTATGTTGGGAGGACCATTAGGACTCTCAGAGCAATGTTTGGCGAACACCGTAGGTCGGTCACAGAGGGAGAACCTGTCCTTAGTATTCCTCGCCACTTTGCCAGATACCACTCCCGGTCCACAGAAGGCCTTCAGGTATGGGTTATTGAGTCCATCCCTGACACCTATCCACCGGCAGAGCGTTTCCGGAGGCTATGTAGTCAGGAAACTTTTTGGATCTTTACCCTGAACTGTTTGGCACCTCTGGGCATGAATGAAGAAATAGAAGTCAATACTGTAATATAATTGTTGTTCTTTCCCCCCTTCCTCCCCCCCCTCCCTTTTTTCTGTTCATATAGAGACACACCAGGGGACTATAGACTGGAGATAGTCAGCTACCCTAGAATTTGCTGACATACCCGCAGTTGTGGGGACATACCCATAACTTGGTCCCACTCCTGTCTGGAATTCATGTCCCTATGTGCATACAGGTTCATGTATATTTACCATCAAACCTTCTCTTGGCATTATCCTCTCAGCTTCAGCTGATTACACATCAGTATGACCACGTATCCCAACTGTTGGTCTCTATTAATGTTCACCTATATACACACACACACACTAGTGTTTTTATGTACCTATATAGGTACAATGCACATATATTCGTCTGTATATATGGTTGTTCTCAACACTTGGACTTATGGACAAATGATAACATTTCTATATGTGTGTCATTGACACATATATAATATTTAATGATTTTAATATTTTCATTTTAATTTTATATTTTCACTTTTATTTTTAATTCAATATATATACTCCTTGATATGGATACATATAGATATATATATTTCTCCAGTATTAGTTTCTTTTCCCCCCCTTTCTTCCCTCCCGTTCCACTTCCCCCTCCCTATTGTTATATCGTGAGCCAAAGGTAGTAAGGAGATGGGCGGTACTGCTATTTGACCCCTAGAGGTCTCTCTTGTTCTTCTTGGGAGTCCCTCCCTCTGGACGTCACTTCCGGGACGCCGCACTTCCGCTGTTCCAACTTCCGGCGCCTTGTGCGTTCCAAGACGAGCTGCCTACATCCTCAGAGTTCACAGATGACACTGGCCAGCCGACCTGTGATTCCACGAACAGCTCCAGAGACACCCCAGCACAGGCACCCAGCATGGACGTGACACAGCCTCTGAGCTAAACAAATTTTATGCTCTCCTTTGCCCTTCACTTTGTGAGTACCCACCCTCATTATTGTTTAATAAACTGTGTTTTTTTGATTTACTGCTCTTAGGTCTGGCGCGCTTGTCTCTATCTTTGTTGCATAGAGTTGTCTGCAGCAAGGGGTCCAGTTTTGATCTACTGTACTGTAGAAACCCATTTGGATTTATTATGTTTGAATTGAAATTGGAACTTTTGTATACAGTACGTTATTGAATTTTAAAAAGTAATGTTACAAAAGAACGTAGTCACATAATGACCAGGTATACATATAAAAGCACATCTTGCAGAATCATATTCACAATACATCCAATGTAGCTACAAAATAGTGTTGCATCCTGTGTTGGTTTTGTTCCTATGAAAGGCTGCAGCAGTTCGAATATTTCTTTCTGCTAAGAGGTTTCCTGCTAGGTATCAGATGCTGCAGAAAGCCCCAGTCTATTATTTCATGTTTGATTTCATCCTCACTCAAAAATTTGCCATTGGGCTTTCTTCTCAGACACTGTAATATATTCTAGTCATTTTATGCAGAACATTTCAGAAGCTTTCTGTGCATTTCATTCTAAATTTATGATATGGCAGATAGGAAATGACAGTGGCTATGCTGGGCCCATCCTCCATCGACAAAATAGAAGCTTGGATTGTAAACATCTATTTTGAGAAAATAAAGAGAGACCTTCGTATTCTGCTTTGGAAAAGAAAATAACTGCGTACATCAGTAGCTAATGTTTGATAAAGATTGGGAATTATGGGGTGGAATATTAAAATGTATGAATAGACAACAAATTGGACAACATTGGAAGATTTATCCTCACCACTTCTTTTGGTGACAAGTAAAATTGTAGATTTCTCCACATTTTCTGTCTCAGTGGCAATGGTCACAAATAGAGGGATGAACCTTCCCATTGGCAACACAAAGTGCCATAAAAACTTGATAAGGTTCTAATCATTCCCCGTTCCATTAACAACTAAAAAAAAAAGTCTTTGCATCAAATACTTAAAGGAGAACTGTATCTGAGCACCACAAACTGAAAACACTATTTAATTAATTTTTAATATGCAAAGCAAACTTGCCCATCCATCTATATCTCCATGATTTATTTTGTTAAAAAATCACTTTGAAAAACACTCCCCTAGCTTTTCTAGTCATGGTTATTTTTGAGTAAGGGCAGATGATTCATGTAGCATATACTTCCAGAAATTCATTTGCTCTTAGCTCAGACATGCAGTCAGAAGGGTGTACTTAGCTGAGATCAGATGAAAGAGGAAAAATGCCCAAAATATCCATTGGATGTATGATATAATTTCACCACCACTCCCCCCGACCAGAAGCCAGGAAGCAATTGAGGAAATGTAAGAAAAAAAGTTTAAGGCTGTGTTGACACTAGTGCAAATTGGATGTGAATTTCCCCGCATCCTATTCACATGACAGGAGATTGTGACTGGCTCTCAATGGAGCCGATTCATACATCTCCAGTGCGGCTGCGGAGCGGATCACACAGGGGTCCTGTGCATCTTTGGCATCTTTTTAGGTCCGAATTCAGGCAAAAATTGCTGTGAGCCACATCTGTTTTTAGTGTGGACCCAGCCTAAAACAAGTGAAAATAATATAGCTTCCTATCTATTTACTAAAGCTAGCAGTATAAGAATTGAAAATTGCTCATGTTGACTAAGAGTTTTGTTCTGCTTTAACCCATAGGTGATGACTTCTGTTTCCTACTGATCCTTAAAGGAGCAGTTCACCTTTATCACAGAACGGCCTATGCAGATGGGGGGCATCTGTAGATTAAAAACAAACTGTGCAGCTCTGACTAAAGTTGAATAAAGCCCTTGCTATAGGTGTAGAACATTTACATACTTTATGGAACCTGACTGAAATACTCCCAGGACATTGCCAAGTGAGGCCTAGTCATCACTGCTTACCTCCACCGTCCCAGGAGGGAGCTCTCAAATGCTGAGCTCAGAGCTACAGCATCAGGGGAGAGAAACAGCATGTGAGGGGGTTTGACTCCGAGAAAGAGCTCACTCCTGCGATGGTGAGGTGAGCAGTAATGACTAGGCCATCACATAATCATCACAATTATGACAAATCACGCCTTGAACTATCTTGCTTTGCATGTAATGAGTCTATCTCATTTATTAGTTTCACCTTTTAAGTTGCATTACTGAAATAAATGAACTTTTGCACGATATTCTAATTTTTCGAGTATCACCTGTACATACAACCACAGAGTTGTGGAGACCTACTTATAAACATGATGTACCTTCACAATCTGCTCCAACAGTTGTTTCATAAATACTCCTCTTTTCCTCAGACAGCACTGATACTGACTGGCAATTTTTTTTTTCTTTTCAAAAGTTATGTTTGCTAATAGCATCTGACTTGGGCACTGGTCTTTTATTCTTACAGAAGATGTTCCATCTGAGACATTGGTACCAGACGAGGCTTCCCTTAAAGGAGCTAAAGAGATTCTATGTGACCCAGAAGGAAAAACCCATTCTCACTTTGTTTACTAAGGTGGGTATGACATGGTATGTGCATCCTGAGAGGTTGTTATGAGTTTGAATCACATACATATGGACACCCTTCTTATTTTGTTTTGTTTTTCCCTAACTTTATGTTAATCATTTTTCAACCATAAGGCCTCATAGACGCAAGCGTTTTTTAGCGCCGCGTTTTTTACAGTTCTCCATGTTATTCAATGGCCCCATAAAAACTCAGACGTTTTTGAGCTGTAGATAGCGCCGGCATTAGTGAGCTGAAAGTAGAACCCATGGCCAGCGCGTTCCGAGGCTGTAACATTGGCGTTTTTGAAGTCGAGCCGGCAAAACGCTCACTAAAGCTGTACCGACGTTAACCAGCGTTTTTAGGTTACAAAATAGCAGATGCCTATTGACACCGACGCTCACTAACACGCATTAACGCTCATGAATGCCGATGCAAAACGCAGATTTTTCCCTGATGTCGGGCCTGACGTTTTGCTTATTTTTTTAATACGCCCGTGTGTATGAGGCCTAAGAGAATACAATTCTGGAGTTCTAGTGCAGAATTGTCAGTTATAGATAAAGAATTGTAAGAAGATGGTGCGGCAATATTTCTGGTGACGTTAAAAAAAACTGCATCCTGAAGTAAACACGCATATGAACAAACAATAAACATTTAAGGTAAAGCAAGAAAAAGAAACTGGTGAATTATTATAATGTGTTCAGTGAATGTGAGACATTTTGAGGATATACTGTAACACCTCCACCATCTTCATGTCTATACTGTATATTACCAACTCCGGTGACCCATGGCTAAGGGAAGCAAGCTTATCTCCAAGCACACAAAACTTATTTTATAATTGTAGGTGCTCTAGTTTTGAGCCTGTCCCTGCTGTCAAAACAAAGCTTCTAAATACTTTCCTTTGGGGTGCCTGAAGGAAATCTACTCCATCTTCAGGAGGCCCATCACTGCAGCCCCCTCTCTATATGCTGGGTGACCAAACTCCTCTCCGCTCAAAATTAGTTTTAAGCACCACCTGTAGTAATTGTACCAGTGTACTGGTAGGTCTTTCTCTGCCTTACCCCTCACAGCACCCCCTCTCAGCTCAAAGCCTCACTCTGGGCAAAAACATTTTTTTAACCAGCTCTCCCACACTATCTGGCATCACTGTAGTATGAGTGGAGAGTAATGCTGTATTGTAACAGTGCCAGCACTGTGCAACTGCAAGCACATCACTGGCAGATACAGGACAGAACGTACTGTCATTCCTGCCCACATTAGTGACTGTGATTTCTAGAGTCCACAAATACCTGATCTTTGAGACACAGTGTTTTAGCAAAAGTTTTTAGATGAATTTTAAAGTACAACTAAAGGCTCCTGTATGACAGTCCAGAAAAGTGCTAGATCTAGTTTTCTTTATTGTGCATCATGGGACACAGAGCATCCATAATAAATACTATCTGCGTTATACGCCACCTATAGATTTATGGACACTGGCAAACCAAAAAAGACAGGCAATCCCCTTCTATATAACCCCTCCCATACAGGAAGTACCTACATTTTTTCCCTAGTGTCTTGAAGGTGAGGGTCATGGAGGTTAGGCTCTCCATGGTCTATGCTTTTAATATGATCCCGGATGGAGGCTCTGCCAGGATCAAGGGACTATAACATAGCATCCATTTGGATGGTGAAAGGCTAAAATGGATGGTACCAGAGCCTTAATAGAAGAAAACTGTGAGGTATTGCCTGTAATACGACCCTTTGGGTGCTGGGCCCTGGGGATCGGTTCCTTGGTAAATAAAAATTCCAAGGTTTTTCCTACAGTTCCAAGGGAGTGCATGGCGAGCGTACACGTGGAGCAAGCGGACGGGCGTGCATGGGATGCTGGGGGCGAGCATGTGTCACGGCGGGCGTGCACGTGGCATGAAGCACAAGCGCAGTAGAGGCAGCCATATTATTTAAGGAAGTGTTCCCTGCATGTGGGCTCCTGTGAGGCAGCTGGATGGGACACAGAGCAGGCTTCTGTTGGGCACGTGAGTCATTGTGGGCGTATGAATACAGGCATTGACAGGCACTGGTACTGGGGTTTAGGCTGAGCTGTAATAGCTGCTAAAAGCTGGATTACAGTTTAGCATAAGGGATTGAGTGCACAGGGATTTTTTTTTGTACCTCAATTTTTGTTGCCTGTAGCAATGTCTTCCCGAAAGAGGAGTGGGGAGGGCATAGCAGGAAGGGGTGCAAGTGCCCCCACTGTCAGGATTGGAGTATCCTGTTCGTGTTTCTACTGTGTTAACCTTCCCTGAAAGGCCAGAGGCGACTGGCCGATCTGAGCCATTATATTTATTAGGCATTGTAGCTACTTCCAGTGCTTCTGCCTTAGCGTACGTCACAAAGGATGATGTGGCATCAGCTTTATCTGGTCTGGAACGTAAAATAGCTGACATGATTGCCTGTTTTCCAAGGGGGGAAAAAGCGTGAAAAAATCGACCTCTCCTGAGCCCCCTGTTTTGGAAAAGAAATGGGCAGAGGATGTGAAGGAAGTGGCTTTGAATGACCTGGAAGAAGGTCAGGCTGAATATTCCACTTCTGGAGAGTCGGGTCTGAGGAGACATTTTCAGCCTCCCAGTCCCAGAGATTGTTGATTCAGTCTCTTACAGAGATGGGCCGGTCTGGTTTCAAGTTCCGGTGGAGGTTTCTGAGACTACTTTCTCCTCATTAGGTTCATTGCAGTCTCCGCAGATTTCTCAGGCTTTCCCTTTGCCCCGGCTTTTAGAGCAGGTAGGATATGCTGACTGGGATCACCCTGATAGGGTTTTTGTTCCTCCCAAAAGGTTCTTTCTTTTATATTATATGAAGAGAAAAAATACAAAGAAATGGAGTATACCAATGGTTAATGTTGCCATTTCTTCTGTGAATAATAATCTAACCTGTCCTGTAGACAATGCCCAGGTCTTTAAAGTGGTTGTATACCCCTCTTGGTCATTGTTACCTACAGGTAAGCCTATAATAAGGCTTACCTGTAGGTAAAATTAATATCTCCTAAACCTGCACGGTTTAGGAGATATTCCCCCTCTGAAGGTCCGGCGGATTGTGCCTGAACAGAGGACTCTTGCGCGCATGCACGGGAGTAATGTCATCCCGGCTCCGACTACTCATAGCTCCAGAGCCCACAAACCTGGAAGAAACTCAGAGGAAACCTGTCAGCTCACTCAGCAGTGACCAGGCGCGCTGCAGGAGCTTCATTCTAAGGTATTTCATAATGTGCTAGTATGCATTGTATACTAGCACATTATGCTATGGTCTTGTGGAGGGGTTTTTTGGGGTTTATTTTCAGCAATTTATTACCGCTTTAAGAACCCAGCAGATAAAAAATTGGAATCTTTACTAAGGGCTTAATTTGCTATTGCCAGATCTGCCCCACAACCAGCTGTGGCGGCAATAGGAATTTGGCAGTCTTTAAAGGACTGTTAAAATGGTTGGTTAAGGATATCCTGGCTTAAGGGGAGTCTGCTGAAGAGTTGGCGGAGTTACCTCGCACCTTGTGTTTTACAGTGGATGCCCTTAAAGATTCTATGCTGCACATGTTGCTCTCTTATCGGTGCATATGCGCAGAATTTTGTGGTTAAAAAAATTTGGTCTGCGGAATTACCTTGCAAAAAGTTACTAGCTAGTTTCCCCTTTCATGGGGTGCACCTATTTGGTGGGGATCTGCATAAGTATATTCAACAGATTTCAGGGGGGAAGAGTGCGCTCCTACCAGTTAAAAGAAGGATGCCACTCTGAAATTTTAGCAGATCTCAACTTCCCAACGGACGAAAATCCGAAGGTTTAAGTATCAGCAGTAGCCCTGAAGAAGGGGGAGTTTGTTGGACCCCCGAAACGCATTGGATTAATTTTATCGTTTTTCAACCACATAAAATCAAAAATCAAGTTTTTTACATCAACGTCTTGGGCGCTCCTTTCTATTTATCCTCTGACCAGTTAAAAGAAGGAATATATGTCCATATTTTAAGATTTCTAGCACTCAGGTACCTAATACCTCAGCTTCCAGGCAGTTTCGACAGCTTCAGATGTCGAGTTCTAGAGGTAAGCCGCAAGGGCAGGAAAAGCCCTGGGGCCAGGGGCCTCCCAAGGCAGGCTTTAAGTCCAGCTTATGAAGGGCGCCCTCATCCCTACGGGTGGGGGGGAGGCTTCTACAGTTCGCAGATGCCTGGAGGGAGGTGATTCAGGACAGGTGGCTCAATCTAGAATTCCGGGGTTTTTTTCACCCCTCCGTTTTTAAGATCCAACGTACCCACAGATCTGGTAAAGAAAAATTCTTAGTTCCAGGCTATAAACCAATTGAGGTCGCAAGGTCCAAACAGAGGTTCAACGGCTTCTACACAAATCTCTTCACAAATCTTTATTTGGATACATTACATACACACATGTTCATACATGTGAACATCTCCCAATGTTCACATTTATTAAGTTTAAATAACTAAATTTTCATATTGGAGTTTGTTTAACAAGTGGTCGGAGCCCTGCTATTTTTAGTTCTTACATTTCTACTCTAACTCTATTTCGACTTCTAATCCAGGAGCTCCAGGCAGCCACCAGGGAGAATCTCCTTCCATCCGAGCCCACCAGCATCATCCGCGGGCCCACACACCACCACAGAACCGCTGACATCCCTGGGCATGCCGAGGAAGAGAGAGAACCAGCTGGCGCTTAGAAAAATGCAAAACTTCTTCACAGCAGCCCAGCGTGGGCTACAGCAAAATGGCAGCGGTGCCCGGACACAGCAGGGCACACACAAGGCCATGGCGGTGTACAACAACAGCAGAGAGCAGAAAAAAAGCAGCAACAAACAGGCACTGCAGAGAGAATCATCTTCTGGAACATCTGTATCAGCTTCCCAGAAAGGCTGCAGGAGGACCCAGAGATGGAGGTAAGTGGGCCTAGCAGCACAATCCTCTGCATATGACAGGCCAGACACGATTTCGGACATTGTACTGAAGGAGATGTTATTATGCCTGAGGGCTTCCCTACACTCTGATATGACAGCAGGGATTAATAAATGCCAGAAAGAAGTGCAAGCACTGGGAAACAGAGTGGACTATATAGAACACAAGATGGAGGAACACACTTCTTCCTATAATGCACCAATAGATGCCCATACTACCCATGATGAAGAGATAACATGGCTAAAAGATAAAGTTTCCAACTTTGAAGACAGATCAAGAAGGAACAACATAAAAATAAGGGGAATCCCTGAATCAGTGCCAGCCACTCAGCTACTACAATATGCGCAAACACTAGTCTCCACGTTCGTTCCAACCTTGACACCGCAATACCTAATAGTGGATAGAATACACAAAATTCCAAAGCCATCCTTCCTCCATGCAGAGACAGCAAGGGATGTACTACTAAGGGTGCACTTTTACCACATAAAGGAACAAATTATGATCGTGGCCCGCAGGCCTGACAATAGCCACCCACAATATGCGGCCCTGCAACTTCTTCCTGACCTGTCCAGACAGACTGTACATAGACGTCGTACCTTAACGACAATCACTAAAGCACTACGGAACCACAAGGTACTCCACAAATCGAAATACCTAGCCACACTATCAGTTACCTACAACAGAGCTACTACCCTAATTTCAACATTAGAAGAAGGCATCAATGCACTGCACCAATGGGGTATACTCCCTGAAAACACCGCACAAGACACCACAGCCCTGCAACCCCAGCCACTACACAATGACTGGCAAGTGGTGTCCCGCAAACGTTCAAATAAAAAACTCACTGGAGGAAACACATGAACAGAAAACCAGCGACCAACCAAATCTTCCTGGTTAAAGGAGTTCATAGAACATACTATTGTTTAACCCCTCAATTTATTGGCAGAAGCTTAATCTGCACACGGATCAGTTGCAAGATCCCTTTTTTATAGTTCTACAAATGCTGTCAACATTGACTTTCTTTCTTCTCTATTCTTATCTTTTGAGCAACATGACAGATGCTAAAAGGAGCGCATCATCAACAACGCACATCCAAGAAGAAAATACATACAAACACTGAAACTGGTCTTCAAAACGGATAAAGACTCCCAGGTCACAGTGAGTACCCGCACTATGACGCCACCATTTACCCATTACACCACAAATGACCATTAAATACCTATCGATAAATACCAAGGGATTAAACCACTCTGCAAAAAGATTCTCAATGTGGAAGGAGGCCCGCAACCACAAAGCGGACATTGTGTACGTACAGGAAACACATTTCCAACTGAACAAAACACCACAAAGCTCACATAGAGACTTCCCCCACCTGTTTCTAGCCTGCACGCCAGGGCATAAAAATGGAGGGGTTCTCCTGGCAATTAAGAATTTGGTAGCCTTCCAATATTAGGAAACCATTTTGGATGAAGGAGCGAGATATATAATAGTCACGGGGACCATAAACTCCAAACCATACAAACTGGTATCAGCATATGTCCCAAATTACAACCAACTCAGATTCCTAAAGAAACTACTTTAAAAAATCCATTCAGTTCAGCACGACAGCCTCCCTTTTGGTGGAGACCTCAACTTAGTCATCAATCTGAAACTGGATACAACTACCAAGACACCAAACAAAAGATCATATTTAGGCAACCTACTCCATAATGAAGACCTGTTCGACGTATGGAGATGCCTTCATGCAAACGAAAGGGACTACACCTTTTTCTCTCATAGGCACTGGTCTTACTCACGCATAGATATGTTCTTAACAGACAAATGGACATTACAAAACATAGACTCTGCACAGATTCATGACATTAAGTGGTCCGACCATGCCGCAATCGCGCTGTCTATCCAGGAAAAGGCGGCACCCCCTTTAACACCCATCTGGTGTTGCATTGTCAAACTATTATAATAAAAACACACTCTCACCAATTATCTCTCAGCATCTCTGCAACTTTTTGCAAAACAACGATACTTCTGTAAGTGATCCTTACACATTATGGAATGCTCATAAGACTTACATGAGAGGCATACTCATACAGATAGGAGCAAGAGAAAGAAAAACAGTACAAAATAAAACTCGACACCATACTAACTGAAAGTCACACTCTAGAATTACTAATTACAACAGCCCCCAACACTATAACAGCTAAAAAAACGATCTCAACTTAGAGAAACCCTCAGATGACTCTTAACACAATATGACAAACATCTCAGGCATCTACAACTGAATCACTATGTTAACGCCAACAGAGCAGGAAAATACCTCGCTAATCGAATCAAGGCAGCCAAAACAAAAATTGCACACCTGATACATCCCACTTCGAATCACAAAATTACCAATCCACAAGAAATAGCAAACCAATTCGCTGACTATTATAGTGCACTATACAACCCGCAAAAAGATATCTCAACTATCCAACCCACTAAAGAGAAAATAAATCAATTCTTGGAGAAAGTAAATCTTCCATCTCTTTCACAAGATCAAATCAACAAACTAAACTCCCCATTTACAAAATCCGAAATAGAAAATATTATAACTACACTTCCAAATGGAAAGTCACCAGGTCCAGACGGATTTTCAAAAGAGTACTTCAAAACCTTCAGCAATATCCTAGTACCATACATGCAGACAGTCTTCCACAAAGCCACCACTAAAGCTACGTTCCCTGCGCAGATGCTGAAAGCATATATAGTCACTTAGCCAAAACCTGGCAAGGACCCCGCCACACCTGACAATTTTAGGCCCATTTCTCTCCTAAACTCGGATGTCAAAATTTATGCAAAACTATTAGCCAAAATGCTAGCAGAATTTCTACCCTCTCTCATCAAAGGAGACCAGATGGGTTTCTTGAAGGGGAGGCAAACATCGGACGCCACTAGAAGAATAATAAATATTATACACCAAGCTGAAAAGAGCCGAACGCCTTCTCTGCTACTTTCAGTAGAGGCAGAGAAAAGGCATTCGACAGAGTCCACTGGATCTTTATGTCAGAAGTATTGTCAAAATTTGGTTTGCAGGGCTCCCTACTGAACGCTATACAAGCATTGTACTCCTGCCCATCTGCACAGGTATATACGTCTGGGATGCTATCCAATGTATTTTGTATAACCAATGGGACTCGCCAGGGGTGTCCCCTTTCCCCAACTATCTCAATCTAATAATCAAACCTCTAGCAGAAGCAATAAGAGCTCACCCATCGATCACGGGCTTCCAGTTTACATCCAATAAATATGCAATAAACCTGTTTGCGGATGATGTCGTACTGATACTCACAGATCCATCAACCTCCCTCCCATTAGCACATAAGACCCTACAGGAATATGGAGATGTTTCGTACTACAAAGTAAACTTTATGAAATCTGTAATTCTAGACTTAGGAACTCCAAATAACATCAGCCTCAAACTAAAACAGAACCGTCCATATCAATGGAGTAAAACAGGCATACAATGTTTAGGTATCACCCTAACACAATCCACCTAATTATTAGCCACCTCAAACCTCTAAATGCCAAGCTGGAAACCCAACTCAAAGAAATATCCAAGAAAGAATTATCCTGGCTGGGCAAAATCGCAGCCTTCAAAATGTCAATTCTGCCACAAATCCTATATATTTTCAGGATGCTACTAATACCCATTTCTTCGTACTACATCACAACCCTGGCAAGTGGGTAACAAGACTGGATTAACTCAAACACTGGTTCAAGACAGACCAAACACCAATGTGGTTAGAGTTTGAAAAAGACACCCCCACACCGGACCTTGTAGCATGCATTATAGGTGATACCTGGAAGTCATGGGAAACACAGAATATACCCCCCTCCCCATTCTAGCATCCCTACAAGCATGGAAATTCCTTATAAACCAACGCAACGTGAGTAAAAACATGGTAGATTACCAACTGTTCTTGGACCTCTCCTTTTCTCAATCTACACCTCCTCTCTGGGTCAGTTGATTGCCTCCCATGGCTTTCGGTATCATCTCTATGCTGATGACACACAAATCTATCTCTCAACCCCCCAGATCTCTCCATCTGTCTCCTCACGTATCACAAACTTACTGATAGACATATCAGCCTGGATGTCACATCACTTCCTCAAACTCAACCTATCCAAAACCGAGCTTATGATATTTCCTCCCCCACGTGCCACTTCCCCAGATTTCTCTGTCAAAATCAATGGCTCAACTATCAACCCGTCCCCCCACGCCAAGGTCCTAGGTGTAATCCTAGACTCCCAATTAACCTTTCAGCCCCACATCCAATCGCTATCCAAAATTTGCCGCCTCAACCTCCGCAACATCTCCAAGATACGCCCCTTCCTAACCGATGACGCCACAAAGCTTCTAATCCACTCCCTGGTCATTTCTTGCCTCGACTACTGCAACTCCCTCCTCACTGGCTTACCTCTAAATAGTCTCTCCCCACTTCAGTCCATTATGAATGCTGCGGCCAGGCTCATCCACCTTAAAAAACGCTCGGCATTTGCTACACCCCTATGTCAATCTCTACATTGGCTGCCACTCAACCAACGTATTAAATTCAAGATCCTAACAATAACTTATAAATCAATTCACAACCTGGCCCCCAGCTACATCACTAACCTGGTCTCAAAATACCAACCAAATCGATCTCTTCGCTCCTCCCAAGACCTCCTGCTCTCCAGCTCCCTTGTCACCTCATCCCACGCTCGTCTCCAGGACTTCTCCAGAGCCTCTCCCATCCTCTGGAATGCTCTACCACAATCTGTCCGACTCTCTCCTAGTTTGTCCACCTTCAGACCATCCCTGAAAACTCATCTCTTCAGAGAAGCCTATCTGGCTCCCACCTAACAACTGTACATTTATCTTCTCTATTAGCACATCCCCCACAGTTATTACTTCTTGTATCTCTTGACCTTCCCTTTTTAGATTGTAAGCTCTAACGAGCAGGGCCCTCTGATTCCTACTGTATTTAAGTGTATTGTATTTGTACTGTCTAACCTCAAGTTGTAAAGCGCTGCGTAAATTGTTGACGCTATATAAATCCTGTATAATAATACTACCCCTCAGTTTACTTGAAGCCAAAATACCACTGACGACCTATGGTATAAAAACCATACAAGATATGCTAAAGAACTCCAAACCCAAAACAGTAGAACAATTACTAAAAGAATACCAATTACCAACTCAAACAATCTTTACATGCACTCGAATATCACATTTCCTAAGAACCAACCCCATCCCAACAATACAGGTGCCAATCAAAGCTTGGCACTATTTTGTATCCCCCGAAACCAAAACTAAGGTCATCTCACACTTCTACAACTTTTTCCAGGACAAAAAAAATTCCATAAGTCCGCAGCTATGCTTAGATGGGAATCCAACCTTGGCATATCGATCACAGAGGAACAATGGCAACACGCATTTCGCTCAATCCAGAAAGCTTCTCACTGCGTAAGCCACTGGGAAATGACAATCAAAATCATAAACAGATGGCAATATACCCCCTTTAGACTAGCAAAATACTTCCCAAACACATCCCCCATGTGCTGGAGAAACTGTGGACACGTAGGATACTTACTGCATTTATTTTGGGACTACCCTAGTGTAAAAAGTTTCTGGAACCAAGTATTTCAGCTAATCTCTGCAATAACAGGCATTCTCACACCCCCAAACCCAGGACTAGCTATCCTCCATGTAGGAATAGAACATTTTCCTCCATACATTTAAACCCACTGTGTCTCACGTCCTATTAGCCGCACGAACATGGTACTCAAAAATTGGAAAGATGCCCCCACTATCAATATCCAGGATGTAATAAAAGTAGTCCAACAAAATCACACATTTGAACGCCTGTTAGCAATATACTCTCTTTCCTGTACAAAATTTGACAAAAACTGGTTAATATGGACAAACATAACTTCAAACCCATAATTAGATCCTTGTTAAGCTTCCTCTACGATCACTTCAATGTTCTAATGTAAATTGTATGTGCAAACATGTATGCTCAAAATTTCTCCTTTCTCTTTTATTGAACTTCTGTAATGCTTGAAACCGCAATAAAAATATTGTGAAAAAAAAAGCATTGGATGGGGCACAAAGGCAGAGGTGGGGGGGTTTTGTTTAACGCTCCATAACAACCCGCTAAACCACAATGACTCTTGTCTCCCGGTGGGAGGAAGATTTAGGGCCTTCCTCCAGCAGTGGGCAGGAGTGGCCTCAAGTCCATTTATCCTAGACCTAGTGACCAATGGGCACAGGCTGGAATTCTCTTCCCAGCCACCAAAGAGATTGTTGGTCACCATTCCTCCTCGAGATCGAGTAAAAGCAACAGCTGTGGGCCTCCAGATTGGAGACTTATTTGGTCAGAAAGTCCTGATCCCGGTCCCTCGGTCGGATCAGGGCAAAGGCTTTTATTCCCATATCTTTGTCATAAGGAAATCTTCGAGAAAGTATATTATTATCCTGAACCTCCGGTCTCTAAACCGTTCGATCAGGTACAAGCATTTTTGCATTGAAACTGTATTTTCAATCAAAAATCTGCTTTACCCGAATTGCTTCATGGCTACATTGGATTTGAGGGATGCATATTTACAGATCCCTATTCATCCAGCTTTCCACAAATTTTTGAGACTGACAGTCAAGATGGAGTCTGAGATCCGTCACTTTCAATTCCAAGCCCTACCCTTTGGGTTGTCATCAGCTCCACACAAAGGTCCTGGGAGAAGCGCTGGCTTCATTAAGGCTAGAAGGGATTACTATCATCCCTTACCTGGATGACCTCCTGGTGATGGCAGAGTTATACCAGAAACTAGAGGCAGATCTCCAGACCGTACAGGACTTTCTACAGTTCCTGGGCTGGCTGCTCAGCGAGAGAAGTCTTCCCTGATACCGGCCCAGAAAGTGACTTATCTGGGTTATGTAATTTGTTTTGTGAATCAGATTTTCTTTCTGCAGGAAAAAGTCACAAAAATGATTCAAAAGATTTCATCCTTGCAGACCAATCACTGGATCTCACTCAGGGAAATCTCAATAGCAGTAGGTCTGATGACATCTTTTTTTCCCGCAGTTCCATGGGCAAGGTTGCACCAACGACCACTTCAACTGTTTTTGCTAAGAAACTGGGACGGACACAAAAGTTCCCTAGAGACAAGGATTTGGATACCCTCCAAGATAGAAAGAAGCTTGTGGTGGTGAAGGTAGTCTCCTCACCTTACAAGGGGTTTGCAGTGGATCATTCCAATATACGAGAGGATCACGACAGATGCAAGTTCCTGGGGTTGGGGAGCCCATCTAAACTACACAGTAGCACAGGGAAGATGGTCCCCCAGGGAAGCAAAGGCTTCATCGAATCAAAGGGAGCTTCTGGCTGTACAGAGAGCCTTGGAAGCATTTCAAACGGAGATCAGGGGTCACAATCTGCAGATTCTATCTGATAACATTACTACTGTTGCATACCTCAACAAACAAGGAGGTACGAGAAGTCGGATCCTTCAATTCATAGCCCAGGAGATGTTATCGTGGGCGGAAGAGAATCTGGCCTTGATTACAGCAGTACACCTAAAAGGGACGCAGAACTGTCTGGCAGAATATCTCAGCTGCTACCAGGTTTGTCGTGACAATTGGTCCATCCACCCAGAGTTTTTTGCGGAACTTACTGACAGACGGGGATCTCCCAAAGTAGATCTTTTTTTGCAACAATTGCAAACACAGAGGTTCCTTTCCCTGAACCCAGCAGATCAATCTCTGGGGATCAATGCCCTAGTGAATCCTTGGCCATTCAACCTATGCTACGCCTTCCCGCCATTCAGCCTTATTCCGGAAGTTTCTTTGACAAGAGACATATCTCATCTTAATAGCCCCTTTCTGGCCCAAAAGGCCTTGGTTTTCCCTATTGTAGACTCTGGTGTCAGAGCCTCCACTCAGCCTCCCAAAGAGACAAGAATTATTGTCTCAGGGTCCAGTGTCACACCCACAGGTGGCATCCTTAAACTTATTGGCTTGGTATCTAAAGAGAAGATACTAAGCTCACAGGGATTTTTGGAAAAGGTAGTCAAAACCCTGGTTAATTGCAGGAAGCCAGTTACAAGAGCTTTATATTCCAAGATTTGGAAGAGATTTAACTCTTGGTTATCTGAAAAGCAAAGGTTGACACACAACATTCCATCAGTTTTGGAATTTTTTCAGGAGGGTGTCGACAAGGGTCTTTCCCATTTATAGCTAGATTCTTTAAGTCAATCTCTAGTTCTAAGCCAGTGGTGGTTAGAAAATGTCCTACCTGGGACCAGTCTCTAGTCCTTCAGGCTCTGGTGGAGTACCCATTTGAGCCCCTGAAAGATACTTCAGCTAAATTACTTACCCTAAAGACAATTTGTCTTGTGGCAATTACCTCAGCTCGTAGAGTCAGTCAATTGCAGGCGAGCAGGGAGCCTCTCCTCACAATCCTAGAAGATTGGATTGTGTTGAAAATGGATCCAGGTTTTTTGCCAAGTTAGCCAGTGCCTTCCACAGATCACAGGATATTGTGCTACCAACCTTTTGCAGTACGCCAAAAGAATACATTTTGTTTCTAGATGTCACGAGAATTCTTCTCTCCTACCTAGAAGTCACCAAACCCTTTAGAAAAACATATGCTCTGTTTGTTCTCTTTTCGGGAGCACACAAAGAAAAGGGGGTGTCCAAGGCCACCTTAGCCACATGGATAAAACAGGCTATTGCTGAATCCTACGGGGTTATGAAGGTCTCTCTGCCTTTTGTCAACATGCATTCAACAAGAGCCTTGCATGCTTCTTGTGCTGAAAGGGCTTGGAGCCTCATCGGAACAAATATGCAAGGCTGCCACATGGTCCAGTTTTTTCGACCTTCGTTAAACATTATCGCCTGGACCTCCTATCTTCTCAGGAGCAGGCGTTTTGGTTGTAAGGTGCTTTAGGCAGTGGTCCCTCCCTAGACTGGTAAGTTCTGGCTCATCATATCATGGGCTGTCCTGGAAGACGCCTTGAGAAAAACTGAGTTAGACTTACTGGTAACTCCTTTTCTGAGAGTCTTCCAGGACAGCCGGATTCCCACCCGTTTATGTCATGAATTATGTGTATTATGCATATGTTTTGCAGGTACGTCCTACGGTTCTTGAGAAATACTGACATGGAGCCTGGAGGACTGCCCTTTTATCCAGTGGGGGGTTAATGTGTTTCCTGTCTTGGTAGGAGGAGCCCTAGGTCTCATGGGCTGTCCTGAAAGACTCTAGGAAAAGGAGTTACCAGAAGTCTAACTCCGTTTTTTTTTTTTTACCGGTAGTCTGGAAGCTAGTGACTCCGTGTTCTATGCTTTTCCTCCAGTTCAGCTTCTGCCGTGACTTTTGCGCAGGATCCAGCAAGAAGGAAAACCGGTGATACTGGTAGCCCTGGCTTGGCCCAGAAGGACTTGGTACGTGAAAATTGTAATGTTGGCATTTGGGAGGCCATGGCCTCTTCCACTTTGTCCAGACCTGCTTTCTCAATGTCCGATATCCCATCCTGCTTTACAGTCACTAAATTTGATGGTTTGGCTATTGAAATCTGGATTTTAAAGGATGGAGGGGTCTCTGGTCTGGTGGCTAAACGTCAGGAAACCAGTTTCTAGGAACATCTACTACAGACTCTGGAAATCTTACATTTCCTGGTGTGAGGTCAGAAAGTGGCATCCCCCCCAAATATGTCATCAGGAGGATTTTTTTACAATTAGGGGTAGTAAATCTGGCTTTGGGACCAATTAAGGGGCAGATTTCGGCCTCATTTATTTTCTTTCAAATGCCGATTGCATCACATTCTTTGGTTCAGGCTTTCCTACAAGGGCTGATTTGCATGATCCCGCAAGCCAGGCCACCTTTGTGCCCTTGGGATTTAAATCTGGTACTGGCTGTTCTAAAGAAGCAGCCTTTTGAGCCCATTTGGCCTATTCCTCTGGACGTTTTGACAAGAAAACTAGTCTTTCTGGTTGCGGTAACCTCAGCTCATTTCTAGTCCTACACCAGGACAGAGCGGTGTTGCAACCACACCCAGCTTTTTTGCACAAGGTAGTTTCCATCTTTCATTTGAATCAAGATATCACACTGCCTTTCTTTTTCCCAAATCCTCGTTCAGCAGAGGAGCAGTTCTCTCGATATAGTACAAGCACTCAGAGTCTATCTGAAGATGTCCACCCAGATTCCGAAAAGCAATTCTTTATTTGTACTGTCAGAAGGGCCCAAAAGAGGGCAGGCAGCATCAAAATCAACCTTTTCCCATTGGATTCGTCAAATCTTTGTTCAGGCTTATGGTTTAAAGGCAAAAGCCCCACCTTTTCGAGTAAAAGCACACTCTACCAGGAGGGTAATTGCCTCATGGGCAGTTTGTCATCAAGCGTATGTGGCTCCGATTTGCAATGCTGCTACATGGTCTTCAGTGCATACATTCTCTTGGTTTTACCAGGTGGATGTCAGAGCTCAAGAGGATACTACGTTTGGCTGCAGCGTGCTGCAAGCTGCAATATAGGTCCTTTTTCTGATGGCGGTATTTGTAATCAAGGTCTCTCTCCCCTTAAGGGCATTGCTTTGGGACATCCCAGATAGTAATTAATATGGCCTGCTCTGTGTCCCGTGATGTATTCCAAGAAAATTGCATTTTTCCTACATTATTACCTGTAAGATCCATTTCTTGGAGTATATCACGGGACACAGAGGTCCCTCCCCTCTTTTCTGGGATCTTCATTGCTTGCTACAAAACTGAGGTATTTCCTGTATGGGAGTGGTTATATAAAGTGGAACTTCCTGTCTTTTTTGGTTTGCCAGTGTCCATTCACCTATAGGTGATGTATAACTCAGATACTATTTATTATGGCCTGCTCTGTGTCCCGTTTTGTACTCCAAGAAATGTTTTTTTATAGATAAGAATGTAGGAAAAATCCAATTATTTTGTTATGTACATGATTCATAAAGTATGAAAAAAACCATGTTCCCACTTCCAGACCCTGCAGCTCACAGTGGGGAGGGTTTCAGTGACAGAGACAGTGCTTTCAAAGCAGAAAACAGAGGGCAGGACTAGGCCAGATGATGATTGATCAGATACAGGATTGTGAATCAGCAGTGACAATGCTGATAGCCATACCTCCTTCAAGATTGTGTTTTATCCCACTGTAGTGCAAGCAGGCACAGCCCATATGACAGTGGCAACCCTGCTCTGAATTTCTGATTTCAAAATCATTGCCACACGATCACAAGATTTTGCATTAGGTGGACTTCACTGGCAGACTTAACAGGTATTTAGGGGACTTTGTAGTGGGATTAAGAAAAATTTGAAAGTGCAGATTTGTTTATAATTAATGAGAGGCAACAGTTATTTTTCTTGTTCAAAGATTTTATTACGAAGTATAGAATGACCACGTGGCCGGGTTAACATACAGACTTTTACATAAGAGTAAGAGTACAATAGGAGTAAACTTAATAGAAACAGTCTCATGATTCCAGAACAGGGTCAACTTAATGCATTATACACAATGACAAGTTGTAGCCTTATGAATAAGACATGGTATTTATTGAGTTTAGGCAATGGAGGTTTTGCGTGTTAGTTACAAAAGTAACCTGAGGAGGAGGGATGTCCGACAGCGAATTCATGAGATTATATGGTGCAATTGTTCTCATTCAGGAGATTAAAGGAGAGATGACGGAATCAGAGTAGGGGGAAGAGATAGCATGAGGGGAGAAAAGGGGGGGTGGGAATAATGAATAGAAGGGGGAGAAGACCGGAGTGTAACCTGGGGGGACGATGGCTCAGCAGAGAGATGTGGAAGCTGAGGATGTGACACATTTTCTGTTGCGGAGTCAAGGGAGGAGTAGGTTGGTGTCAAAGTCTGTTGGGGGGAAATGGTGTACCCAGGGTTGCCAAATTCGGTCTAATTTGGGGACAGTGTCTAGAATTGTGGCCTCAATCTTGGCATGAATCATAGCCTTGGTGACTCTATGCTTGGTTTCTGGGATGGGCAGAAAGGGAGTTTTCCAAGCCTTTGCGATAGTTTGTTTTGCGGCCATTGTGATTTGCTGTAAAAGTTTGAATTGCCTTTTTGTGATTTCTGGGGGTTTATAGTTGAGCAGGGCCACTTCTGGAGTGGGGTTTAGAGGTTGATTGATTAATTTCGAGATAATAAGAAAAATTTCAGACCAAAAGTGTTGGACAAGGGGACATTTCCACCAAAATATGAAGGTGGGATCCTTCTTCTAGACAACCGCGGAAGCAATTAGGAGAGTATGTGGGGAAGCATCTGGCTATCCGAGATGGTACCAGGTACCATATGAAGAGGACTTTATAGTTAGCCTCCAAGGCTATAATATTTGGGGACGCTGTTTTGGTGGCAAGCCATATGTTTCTCCATTGTGTTGCCTCCAACTGTATGTTTAAGTTTGATTCCCAGTTAGTAACATAAGGAAGGGAAGTGTGCGGTGGGGGGTCTAAGAGAAGGAGATAGAGCTGAGAGATAAGCCCACGCATGTGTGGGTCTTTATCACATGCTTGTTCGTAGATGGATTTGTGTGGTATAGAGGTATTGGGGCGGACACAGGGAGTGTAAAAATGTTTTAATTGTAGGAAGCGAAACAGTTCAGAATTAGGGAGGCCATAAGTGGTGGAGAGGGTTGGAAAAGGAATCAAAGTAACAGGGGTGGTGAAGGAGTATGCTCATATGAGGCCTGCTTCGGTCCATTTGCGAAAAGAGGCTGGGGATTCCCAAGCTGGGTAAAAGGAGGGGTTGTGGAGATGAGAGAGAAGAGGATTATGTGGAGATTGTAATTTATATTTAAATTTTAGCATGTCCCATAGTTTGAGAGAATGACAGGTAATTGGGTTGAGGAGAATTTTGCGATCTTTAGGTGATAACCATAATAGGCTGGCTGTGGAAAGGGGGTCGCATTCGACTGCTTCAAGCGAAACCCACAAGGGAGTTTCTTTGGTTGCATGGTATTTTGTGAGTCGCTAACTGGGCCGCTTGATAATATTTGGTGAATGATGGAAGGGCTAAACCGCCTTGGGATTTAGTTAAGTAGAGTATAGATTTTTTTACCCCATATAAAGTTAAGTGTTCTACGTTGCAGGACTCGCAAATAGTATTGCGGTACTGCTATCGGGAGGACTCTAAATAGGTAAAGTATTTTTGGAAGGACTACCATGATTCCTAAGTAGGTCAGGGTAATGGGTGCCCAAGAAAAAGGCAAGGCAGTTTGTAGGTGTGGAATTTGAGAAGGTGAGAGTGAAATATTTAATAATTTGGATTTATGGGAGTTGATCACTAGCCCGGAGACTCCAGCGAAGTCATTGCGTGTGTTCAGAAGGTTTGGCGAGGAGATCAGGGGAGAGGTCAGAAAGATTAAGATATCATCTGCAAACAAGCAGAGTTTGTGGTAGATTCCCCCCGATTCCAGGCCTTTAAAATTTGGATCATCCCGCATTCTTCGGGCCAATGGTTCTAATGCAAGCGCAAACAATAGTGGGGAGAGCGGGCATCCTTGTCGAGTACCGCGCTGTACGGAGAAGGGATCAGAGCGGTGCCCAGCATAGGTGATGAGGGCTGTGGGGGTGGTGTAGAGGGATTGTGCCCATTTTAAAAAATGGGGGCCTAGACCCCATTTATTTAGGACAGAGAATAGATATGGCCAAGATAAGCTATCAAAGGCTTTGTTAATATCTAAGGAGAGAAGGTAGGTAGGTATTTTACGCGAGCGTGCCAGGTGAGTCAAAAGAGCCACTCCGTACATTATCACCGGCCTGTCTCGAGGTCATAAAGCCTACTTGGTCCCTATGTATCAGGGAGCCAATGTGTGCATTGAGTCTAGTGGCTAAAATTTTTGCTAGGAGTTTGATATCATTATTTAACATCGAGATTCGTGCAGGAGGTGTCGTCTGTTTGTGGTTTTGGTATCATGGATATGGTAGCTTTCAGAGAGTCGGGAGTAAAGGTTGAGCCTTCGAGGATGGAGTTCATGGCCTCTGTCAAGAGCGGGGTTAGCCTATCGATGAAGCTTTTGTAATATTTGGGTGTAAAGCCGTCTGGGCCTGGAAACTTATTACACTTGAGTGATTTAATCACGGTTCGCACTTCTAGGTCGGTTATTGGTTTGTCTAGTTGTGTCCGTTGGGCGGAGGTAAGCGAACGGAGGGTTAGGGGAGCTAAGAAGTTTGATATTTGGATTGGGTCGTTGCTGCTAGGTGCTGCGGCATATAGTTTGGACAGGTGTTTATGGAAGAGTCAGAGGATTTTGGTGGGATTGCTAGTGTAGGAGTCTGAAGAGGTTTTTAAGCGAATTGGTTTATAGGGTTTGTCAAGTTTGCGCAGGGAAAGGGCTAGAAAGGAGTCTGGTTTGTTTGCTCTGGTATAGATGCGATGGCTAAAGCGCCTAAGGGCTTTTTCTGCCGAGTCTGTTAAGAATAAGTCTAATTCTAGCCTAGCCTTTTCTAATTTGTCTTTCTTTGCCGGGGTCGGGGAGTTTTGAAATTCTTCATGCGCTTGGGTAAAGTTTCACCCCAGTGATTGAAACTTTATATGTCGCTCTTTCTTCCTACGAGAGGCTAGGTCAATCAGGGTTCCTCGAATGACAGGTTTGTGGGCCTCCTAAAGTAGGAGTGGAGAGATATCATCAGAGGAGTTTAGGGAGATGTAATTTTGTAGTGCTATATCAATCTCAAGCATATTGGAGGGTAGGGATAGTAGGGTGTCATTTAGTGACCAGGTTCTTTTCGTGAGAGGTGGGGGGAAATAGACTTCAGTCCATTGAGTCTGGGAGATCCTGATGCGCGACGGTTGTGCGGCTTCTCTTAGTAGAGGAGGACGGTGAGGGGGTCTCTTTTTGAGGAGAGCAGGAGGCTGTATGCCTACGGGAATTTTGAGAAGGCGTCAGGGTTTCTGGTTCCAGATGGAGGTCTTGAAGGCTTTTCTGTAGGTCTTCCGTTGTTTTGCAGGTGAATTTGCAACCTTGGTAGGTGAAGCGGAGAGCAAACGGAAACCCCCACGAATAGGTTATCCGGCGCTGTTGTAGGACTTGCAAATAGGGTTTAAAAGCTCTTCTTTTGGCGATAGTGGTTTGGGAGAGATCAGCAAAGAGTTGGTACTGGTGGCCCTGAAAGGAGAGGGCATCTTTACGTCTTGCTGCTTGCATGAGCTGCTACTTGGAGCGGAAATAGTGTAATTTGGCTATAACATCACGGGGCGGCCCATTTTGTTTGCGTGCAGTTAGGGCTCTATGAACTCGGTCCATCTCAAGGCGTTCAATGGGAATGGATGGGGCCAGTTCCTGAAATAATGCTGTGACTGTGGATTGTAAGTCATCAATTGTTTCAGGGAGTCCCCTGATTCTTAGGTTGGACCTTCTATCTCTGTTTTCAAAGTCCTCCAATTGGGATTGGAAGGGTAAGGTTCTCTTCTCTAAGTGACTCCAATTCGTCAGTTTGATTGGCGATCTGGGTTTCCAGCTCATCTACCCGTGTTTCTAAATCGGATGTCCGTTGCCCCAAATCCCTGATTTCCTTAGTTAAACGATCGGTTATCCAATCGGACGTTTGCTTCAAAGCTCGTTGTAACATACGCTCAAATTGCAGCAGTATGTTGGCCGGCATTTCCCTATGCTGAGAGAGGGGCAGAGAGGCCAGGGATTCAGGGTCGGACTCACCCTCGTCTGGATGGCGGATCGCTCTCTGTTTTGGCGTCCTTGGAGTGCCTGTGGCTGTGCGAGAGGTGGACGGTGGCGCCATGTTAGCGGAGGCCCAAGCCAGGGCCTCTCGTATGTTCTTGGACCGGACCTTAGCTTTCGGCCCTGTGGCAGCCATGGAGAGGCAGGCGGTAGGGTCTAGGAGCCTCTTACAGCCGTTTAGGGCAGTGATGGGTGGCTGGTTGCTGTGCTAACCCGCTGAATGTCCCGTGGCTGAGCGGAGCTTCAGAGCGGCATGTCCGTCTCGTTCAGCTTCGCGCATGCGCCCCCAGCAACAGTTATTTTTTACTTGAGTGCACACATTAGACTGTCCACGTGCAGAAACATTGCCAACTTGAGCTGACAATCAGTAGACAAAGGGCTATTTTCTCTAGTGTATTTACAGATCTGGTAAAGTTGGACTTTAGAAGCTAGACCAAACACCTAGTTTGCAGGGTACAGTAAAAAGAAATGGTCATGATTATTCTTCCATCCTGCTTATTTGATATCTAAGCAGACTAAATTTATAGGAAACTGGAAAGAACACCACCAGGTGGTCGGGTGGTCATGAAGATTGTATTAAAGTATGCCACATCCTAAAGTATTATAGTATCAAATTTTGAAAAGAATGGACTTTAAAGGCATACTCAGTATGGTGTACACATATAAACTTTATTTGTTACAAAAAATGGCACATAAATGCCCTGATTTTAACATAAGACATTTAAAACTTCACAGTTAAAAGCATGTATGTATATAAATAGTGTGTATTGCAACACACCACCCCTTACAGGGTAAAGGGTCCTGTGGTTCCCTATGTATACCAGTCACAAGGTTGCTGGCAGCCAGAGGGGCTCACTACATGATATTAAGGATGAACAGGGATATCTATTTCAAATGCAACTCAAGGTATTAAATGGAAAATAAATCTCAAATAAAGAAATAATATGAAATTTAATTTTGGTTACGCTGATGTAGATCCCATCGGAAAAATTGCAGAATCAGATTCCTGCTTGCTCTTGCTCAACTAGTTTCGCGCTCTAAGTACATAGCGCTTCATCTGGAGCTGGATAAATTTTAGTCTAATAAAAGACAAGATGCATATATGTAAAATACAGACATACAATATATAATCCAATAATCCATAATATACTGTGTTGTATTGTAACAAATGTGTTTAAGAACAAACACTTACATCATATAGTATTTATAGTAGGATTATGCCTGGAAAAAGCTGGTGGAACCCTCCCTGGGGCATGAGAGATTGCCCCATAGGGAGAAGGTATAGCGCCCGCCCTCTCTTCAGTCCCCCTCCACAGTCAATCCCAATGCTCCCGCATTACACTCGCAGCCGTACCAGGCGAGTATGGGGGCCTGTGTGTGGTACAAAAAACAGTATGAAGTATGTCAGACCCTATGTATATATATATGTTGGACTCAGTCCATCAGGCTCATACAATGGGAATTCTTGTCAGAAAAGAGCTCAGCCACCTCTCTCCAATATAAGGTCCACACCTCCAGGAAACACCGTTCTCTCTTGAGGCCTGGACACGGCGCTGCCCGCAATGGAATGAATCATTCCATTGCGGGCAGCGCCGTGTCCAGGCCTCAGGAGAGAACGGTGTTTCCTGGAGGTGTGGACCTTATATTGGAGAGAGGTGGCTGAGCTCTTTTCTGACAGACAGGCGCTTTTGTTAATTACATCTGGTAAGCCCCTAGTGTGATCACCTGCATGCTGTTTCTTGGTGATGGAGCAAGTTTGAAGGGTTGCAACACATTTGGGATGAAGATAGTTTTATGGACACAATTTTGGATTGTTTTACCAGCCTTTTTGCACAGTTTGATTTATCTGCACTAGCACTTTGTGTGATATGCACTTTCTTGCGATATTGTACATTTATATAATTTCTGCACAACAATATTACTTGCACGAGTTAATAGCAAGATCACTGTGATTATAAGCGCTGCTTATTGCTATGATTATTTATAGTCATTGATCTTATTAATGTTTTACGTTTAAAGCAGCAGCTGAATATTTTACACTTGTTTTATACATATGATATATTTTTTTTAGTATTTCATATGATATTCACATTTATCTACACAGATGTTTTATATATCTGATTTAGCGCGGTGTTATCATTTATATTACGTTATAGCATCAGATATACTACACCTTGTGTACCACAATCAGCCTGGAACCTAGGGCAGAAACTTTCTCCATTGGGTAAATATAAATAACTACAATCTGAAATTTACCCTAAAGTTCCATACTCATATGATCACCTTCCTTGATCTGTCCATTTTTAAGATCAGCAGGGCTGTTTGGCTACGAGTCTCTTCCGCAAGGAGACATCGGGGAATACCATATTGCACGCCACTAGTGCGCATCTGGTACATCTGAAACATAGCATTCCATATGCTCAATATTTGCGCCTGCGTCGCAATTGTACGGATATTAATGATTTTATGGTCCAGGCTGCCTCCTTGCGGGAGAGACTCCGGGACAGAGGCTACAGCAAGTCACTATTAAAAAGGGCTTTTCACAAAGCATTAGTACAGGATCGGCAACATCTAATTTATAAAAAAAAAACCCACTGTCCTTCCCAAGTCCCAACCAACAGTCAAACTAATCACCAAGTTTTGTTCACAGCACATTCAACTACGTCAATTATTAAATAGGCACTGGCATCTTCTAACTGAGGATCCCACTCTGATGAAATATGTTAAAACTAACCCCGAGATTGTCTTTCGCAGGAATACATCCCTTAAAGATCAGCTTACCCATAACCACTACAATCCTGAACGTACCTCCAGATGCAGTCAGAGAGGACTGATACCATGTGGGACCTGTGATGTGTGCCCCTGGATTTGGGGAGGCACACAGTATAGTTTACCCAATGGAGAAAGTTTCTGCCCTAGGTTCCAGGCTGATTGTGGTACACAAGGTGTAGTATATCTGATGCTATGCCAATGTGGAGCCTTTTACGTTGGCAAAACCAGGCGACAATTACGACAAAGGATTGGGGATCACATCTACTATTCAGGCAATGGTAAAATGATTACTCCCGTGAGTCGACATCTAGATTTATATCATAGGTTTGACACACGAGTAGTTAAATTTATGGTTTTGGAAACAATACCAGCAAACCCTAGAGGGGGCCCCTGGGATAAGATTATTCTTCAAAAAGAAACTATATGGATTGAGCGCCTGGAGGCCACCAAGGCCCCAGGCTTGAATGAGGTTCTAACATACAAACCCTTCCTATGATAGGAGCCTATGCTCCTTATGAAGCTCGTTATTATTATTTCTGTTGCATATGTCTGCATCACCTCTATTGCCACCCCCCAGACCAAGGTCCACCTAGAGTGCCCACTCATAGGACCATTGTTTTTCCTGGCACACAGGGCAAGAATA
>BLSH010198562.1:114567-127342 GCA_018402905.1 Glandirana rugosa
CTGAACGACATCGGAGACAGGGCCTCAGAGAGGGCGTTCCTCCGTCGGACCTGGTATTTTAGTAATTATAGGCATGTTAACGCTGCGTCCGCGTTTATAACTCGTATACCTTACGATACAAAGTCTACATGGTCTACGCGTGATCACCGCACGTTATACCATAAGGGGCTACAGAGGAACGCCTTCTCTGAGCATCGGTTTGTCGGGACGACTAGAATTTTTACCTGTCTAGTTCCTTCCACTAGTATACTCATACCTTGAAATCCCATTTAAAGTCTAACATCAATAAATATAAATGGGTTACCTCTTTCAAAGACGGGCCAGGCTGCCTCCTTGCGGGAGAGACTCCGGGACAGAGGCTACAGCAAGTCACTATTAAAAAGGGCTTTTCACAAAGCATTAGTACAGGATCGGCAACATCTAATTTATAAAAAAAAAACCCACTGTCCTTCCCAAGTCCCAACCAACAGTCAAACTAATCACCAAGTTTTGTTCACAGCACATTCAACTACGTCAATTATTAAATAGGCACTGGCATCTTCTAACTGAGGATCCCACTCTGATGAAATATGTTAAAACTAACCCCGAGATTGTCTTTCGCAGGAATACATCCCTTAAAGATCAGCTTACCCATAACCACTACAATCCTGAACGTACCTCCAGATGCAGTCAGAGAGGACTGATACCATGTGGGACCTGTGATGTGTGCCCCTGGATTTGGGGAGGCACACAGTATAGTTTACCCAATGGAGAAAGTTTCTGCCCTAGGTTCCAGGCTGATTGTGGTACACAAGGTGTAGTATATCTGATGCTATGCCAATGTGGAGCCTTTTACGTTGGCAAAACCAGGCGACAATTACGACAAAGGATTGGGGATCACATCTACTATTCAGGCAATGGTAAAATGATTACTCCCGTGAGTCGACATCTAGATTTATATCATAGGTTTGACACACGAGTAGTTAAATTTATGGTTTTGGAAACAATACCAGCAAACCCTAGAGGGGGCCCCTGGGATAAGATTATTCTTCAAAAAGAAACTATATGGATTGAGCGCCTGGAGGCCACCAAGGCCCCAGGCTTGAATGAGGTTCTAACATACAAACCCTTCCTATGATAGGAGCCTATGCTCCTTATGAAGCTCGTTATTATTATTTCTGTTGCATATGTCTGCATCACCTCTATTGCCACCCCCCAGACCAAGGTCCACCTAGAGTGCCCACTCATAGGACCATTGTTTTTCCTGGCACACAGGGCAAGAATACCTATAGCATGTAGAACCTGTGAAATGTATGGGGATTGCATTCCACAGTGTAGATTGTGTTAAGTGAATTTAATATCTTTTTCAATATTTTCATATACAAAGATTTAGGTTGGCCTTCCTGGATGGGATATTGGTTCCAAAGCTTTGAATAATTGATTAGCATAATGAGAGGTATAACTTTGTTATCATATCATATTTCAAATTGTTACTCTTGATATGTATTTTTTGCCTTGGGGGTGTTTGGAAATTATGCTGGTAGCAGCTATTGGTTGGCCGCCCCTCTCCGGTTCCCTCCCATCGTCTGGCCCTGTGATTCTGGGGACCCCACGCCTAATGCCTTGGGGCGAGTATGCGGCTGAAAGCGCCGCTAGTGCCCGCCCCATCACTTGGTCCTCAGTGACCGGTGTGGGTGTTGGGGATTACGGCGCGGAGGCTTCCCACCATCAGGGGGAGCTCTCCACCGTCGTGGTGCGCGGTTCGCCTCGTCCCTGCCCTCCAGCCTGATGGCCGCCGCCTCTTTGGGCGTTCCGGTTGCTTGGAATGGTTTGGATTGGGGCGCTGCCGCGCATGCGCGATGGATCGGCCGGGTCAGTGACGTCACACGCCACGTCGTGTTTCAGACTAGACGCCATTGATTGGGACCACATGTGTTACATAAAAGGTGGGCCTACAACAGCAGATACACAGGGAGGGGCCCTCTGAGGACACGCTTGTTCACATACATGATTAGACATTAGGTAAGCATCATACTCGACGGCTTGTCCGTCCGGTTTAGCATTCATACCTTGTTAAGCCCGTTATATCCTCATTGATAGCAACTTCTCTCCTATACAGCCCCCAGGATCCGGATCCGATATCAGGCACTGATCGGCTTTCATGAGGGCTTTATGGTGGCAGTATATCCCTGCTACAACACACTCTAGCGGTTTCCAAAAGGCTACATTACCCCCCCACCCCCGCATATACTACTTATACTTGTACCAAGAGACCGACCCCCTCGAGAAGACTCCTGTTTGGGAAACACCTGTGTAGGTATTTTGTAACTATACAGTCAAGAATTCCCATTGTATGAGCCTGATGGACTGAGTCCAACATATATATATATACATAGGGTCTGACATACTTCATACTATGTTTTTTGTACCACACACAGGCCCCCATACTCGCCTGGTACGGCTGCGGGTGTACTGCGGGAGCATTGGGATTGACTGTGGAGGGGGACTGAAGAGAGGGCGGGCGCTATACCTTCTCCCTATGGGGCAATCTCTCATGCCCCAGGGAGGGTTCCACCAGCTTTTTCCAGGCATAATCCTACTATAAATACTATATGATGTAAGTGTTTGTTCTTAAACACATTTGTTACAATACAACACAGTATATTATGGATTATTGGATTATATATTGTATGTCTGTATTTTACATATATGCATCTTGTCTTTTATTAGACTAAAATTTATCCAGCTCCAGATGAAGCGCTATGTACTTAGAGCGCGAAACTAGTTAAGCAAGAGCAAGCAGGAATCTGATTCTGCAATTTTTCCGATGGGATCTACATCAGCGTAACCAAAATTTCATATTATTTCTTTATTTGAGATTTATTTTCCATTTAATACATTGAGTTGCGTTTGAAATAGATATCCCTGTTCATCCTTAATATCATGTAGTGGGCCCCTCTGGCTGCCAGCAACCTTGTGACTGGTATGCATAGGGAACCACAGGACCCTTTACCCTGTAAGGGGTGGTGTGTTGCAATATACACTATTTATATACATACATGCTTTTAACTGTGAAGTTTTAAATGTCTTATGTTAAAATCAGGGCATTTATGTGCCATTTTTTGTAACAAATAAAGTTCATATGTGTACACCATACTGAGTATGCCTTTAAAGTCCATTCTTTTCAAAATTTGATACTATGATAGCTAAGCAGATATTTTCCTAGCAAGACAGGTATTTGTGAATCATGCATGGGCTAATCATGATAATGTTCAAAAAGCCTAATCTAACAAATTATTGCCCAGATAATTAGTACAGATTATTAAAAAATTATTGCACAGCTTTTAATAAAATATTCATTTATTGATATTAATTCTAAATTAATCTTAGTTAAATTATTAAAATGTATTACATAGCTTTAGTGCAGTAATAAAGAGTAGCTGAAGAGTAAGACAGCCAGGCCTGCAAAATTATCCCCTCATAGTTTGTGTGGGGCCATCTACAAGCCTGCTGCAAACTTGGCTAGCATTTAGGAACACTTTGGCTGAAGAATGTGAACGTTTGGGTAGGCCATGGCTACTCTACTCAAGTAAGTAAAAAGCCTGGTGTGGGGGTGGGGGGGGGAAGGTCGTGTTTAGATCAGGAGGGCTAGGAAAAGTGGGTGTTTTTGTCTAAATGTATGCATTAAATAGGAATTATAGAATTTCTAATGCTTTAGATATATGTGTGAAATAGATCTCAGCTTAATAGTCATATCAGTGTATTCATATTCTTAAAACTGTGTTTCTGTAATTACATACATTGGGTGGTATAATTTTCTCATTACATGTACAGGCTCTGTTTCCTGGCTGTGCTTTTCTGATTTTCTTATCTCATTGCAAGGGTTTGTCTGATTGATAACAACAGATTCTGCAGTTTCTATCAATATAAAATACCCACAATGCTCCTGGTAGTAAAAGGCCATGTGGTCTTACCTTAGACTCTAGATCACATAAGAGAGCTCAGAATCAAAGCTTTTTTACTCTAAATCAGGGGTCTCCAACCTTTCTAAACAAGGGGCTTGTTTACTGTTCTTCAGACTTTAGGGGAGCCGGACTGTGGCCATTGGGAGTAGAAAAGGTCCCAACGTCAGCAGGAAAAAGCAATGTCCCTTCTTTGGTGTCAGTGGGGGGGGGGGATTGTGCCCCATCATTGGTGTCATTGGGATGAATTTTCCCCCACTGTTGGTGTCATTGGGGGGAATTGTGCTCCTTCATTGGTGTTAGTGGGGAGGAAATGATGTCCCATTGTTGGTACCAGTGCATGAAATAGTGCCACAAGGGCTGGATAAAAGCAAGCGAAGGGCCGCAGTTTGGAGGCCACTGCTCTAAATAATGACATTTCCTGATTCTCATGTGTGCCCTCTTGATTAATGAAAAGTTTAATTTTTAAAGAGAGATCCAATTTAAACAAAACAATTTTCACATACTCATTATTTTCTGCATGCACCGTTTTCAGCGCCAAATAATTAAAACAAAGTAATATATCCCAACAACTCTTAATTTCAGTTTTCTAGCTACTTACTGTGACGTTACAAATGTGATTGTAGTTTATATATAATACATTAGCCATAGATATGAGTGGATAATTTATTATCTGCTTTGCTGGATGTTTGCCCAGTCTGCTCCTGTGATATGATTTGTAGGATTTGAAATATGCTCTTTTTTTTTCTCCCTTTTTTTTAAATTTTTTTTAAGATGTATTTTACCAAGCTTTGTTTAACAGAAATCCACAGAGATTCCCTCTGTTTGAATGGGCTGGGACCCTTAAATAGATTATATTGATGACGAGCCTTGTAGCATTTAGCAACAATGAAGTTACATAGTTAGTCTGGTTGAAAAAAGACACAAAGTCCATCTATTTCAACCAATTAAAGGTTGAGGTTTTCATTCACACCTGTGTTTGTTATATTTCTTTCACAAAGTCTTACTAAATCGCTTTGTTGTTTGAGTGTATTTCCACCATAAATGGTAATAAAGCGCAGTGACAATATTTTGAGAGATCCTAAAGTTCCAGAACCTTAGAAACATCCTAAAATGCAATAGGGAAAATAATGATTTGATCCTCTGCAGATTTTGTAAGTTTGCCTACTTACAAAGAAATCAAGGGTCTTTAATTGTTATCATAGGTGTACTTAAATGACTGAGACTGAATATGAACCAAAAATCCAGAAAAACCACATGATACAAATGTTATAAATTGAGTTGCAGTTCAGTGATTAAAGTATTTGATCCCCAAGCAAAACATGACTTGGTACTTGGTGGAAAAACCCCTGTCGACGTTTCTTGTAGTTGGTTGCCAGATTTGCACACATCTCAGGAGTGATTTTGGTCCACTTTTTTTTGCCAGTCGTCTCTAAATCCTTAAGGTTTCATGGCTGTCGCTTGGCAAAACTTGGCAAGTTTTAGCTCCCTCCATAAATTTTCTATAGGATTAAGGTCTGGAGACTGGCTAGGCCACTCCATGACCGTAATGTGCTTCTTCTTGAGCGACTCCTTTGTTGCCTTGGTGGTATGTTTTGGGTCATTGTCATGCTGGAAGACCCATCCACAACCCATCTTCAGTGTTCTGGATGAGGGAAGAAGGTTCTCACTCAAAATTTTACAATATATGGTCCCATCCATTGGCCCCTCAATGCAAGTCGGCCTGTACCTTTAGCAGAGAAACAACCCCAAAGCATACAGTTTCCATCTCTGTGCTTGACTGTAGGGATGGTGTTCTTAGGATCATAGTCAGCATTTTTCTTCCTCCAAACACGGTTTGTTGAGTTTATGCCAAAGAGCTAAATTTTGGTCTCATCTGACCTCAGCACTTCCTCCCAGTCCTTCTCTGAATCATTTAGATGTTCATTGGCAAGCTTTAGATAGGCCTGTACATGTGCTTTTTTGAGGAGGAGGACCTTGTGGATGCTGCAGGATTTCAAACCATGGCGGGTATTGTGTTGCCAATGGTTTGTTTGGTGACTGTGGTCCCAACTGCTCAGAGATCGTTCACAAGCTCCTCCCATGTAGTTTTGTGGGTGATCCCTCACTTTTCTCCTGACCATCCTAACTACATGAGGCGAAATCTTGCATGGAGCTCCAGACCGAGGGCAATGGATGGTTATTTTGTATTCCTTCCATTTGCAAATAATCGCTCCAACAGTAGTCTCCTTCTCACCAAGCGTCTTGCTGATGGTCTTGTAGCCCATTCCAGCCTTGTGCAGGTCTACAGTCTTGTCCCTGACATCCTTTGACAGCTCTTTGGTCTTGCCCATGATGATGAGGTTTGAATGGTAGAAAGATTCTGTGGACAGGTGTCTTTTATACACATAACCAGTTGTCGTTAGGAGCACCTTCTTGAATTGACAGGACTAATCCGTGTACCACATGAGCACATACTGTAGCCAGTCTATGGGAGCCAGAATTATTGTTGGTTGGTAGGGGATCAAGTACTTATTTTACTCACTGAACTGCAACTAAATTTATAACATTTGTATCATGTGTTTTTTTCTGGATTTTTTTTTTTTTTTTTTTATAGGCCCTTCATTTCTTTGTGAGTGGGCAAACTTAAAAAATCTTCAGGGGATCAAATAATTTTTGTCGCCACTGTAAATCATTCATGAAAAGTGGCCCACCTAAAGCATGTATTATGAGTTTTTGTTTACCGTATTTGCCGGCGTATAAGACGACTGGGCGTATAAGACGACCCCCCAACATTTCCACTCAAAATATAGAGTTTGTTATATACTCGCCGTATAAGACTACCCCCTCTTCCACACACCAAATAAAACTGAACATTTTGACACTTTTTTGGGACCATTGGCATTTATACAGCGATCAGTGCTATAAAAATGCACTGATTACTGTGTAAATGCCATTGGCAGTGAAGGGGTTAACCGAGGGGGGCGCTCTAAGGGTTAACTGTGTTCCCTGGGCGTGTTCTAACTGTGGGGGGACTGCCCTCGCTCACAGTGCGCGATCTCACAGTACGACGGCGATTTGCGATATCGAACCACTTTGTCGCCGTCAACCTGCTGTTGGCGGTCGGCAAGTGGTTAAAATAACACTTTGTGAGCAAATCAGATCAGACAAGTGTGAGAGCAATTTTAAAACATGGTGGCACTGGCACATAAAAAAAAAGCATTATATGTATTTAATTAAAGCATTTTGTGTAGATATATATATAATGCTTAAAATGAAATACATATAATGCTTTTTATTTATGTGCCAGTGCCACCGTGTCCCTTGCCTGCTCATCCTGAAATACCCGTGTGTTCTTAACTAGAACCTTACCTCTCTCTCCACTGGCGCCGCTGAATGAAAGTGGGGAGAGGAGAGAGAGGGCGGAGTGCAGCTGCATATCACTCCGCCGGTGTGGGAGCCGGCACTATAGACTGAGCAGTGGCTAATGCGGCTCTATACCTCCGCAGCGGAGGTATAGAGAGGAGCGCACCCGGCGTATAAGACGACCCCCCCACTTGGAGGCATGTTTTTCAGGGGGAAAAAGTCGTCTTATACGCCGGCAAATACGGTAAGTTTTTTTTGCACAAATTAGTGGGAACCATAAAACCAAAATAAATAAAATGTATCTTAACCTAACTGTACCTTAAAGTGTTTTTAAACCTTAACAATGAACTTCTCTTATTTGCTCTGATAAATATACAATTGAATTTTTTTTTTAAATATTAGTGCAAAAAACAATACCCTGCTCTTCTCAGATATTCAGAACTGCCCTGTGCCTTATTCTCACTCTTCCTGTGTTATTTCAAGAAGCTGAATTTGCCTCACTCTCAGTGTTGTGGAGGCAAGGAGAGGGGGAGGGATTCAGCAGTTTAGCTAAAGGAAAGTGAGCAGGGCTGACACCATTTCTTGTGATTTCAGTTCACAAAATCCTGTGCTTTGTTAGCCCACACCTGGAAATTAAGAGCTGAGTTACTTTTGGGCAGATCAACAAGTATGTTTCTGTATTTTTAGGTTCTTTAAATGGATTACATGTGGAATATGTACATGTATTGCAGCATTATACTGCTTATGTTTTTAACACCATGACATACACTTTAACCTTTATAATACCAAACAATATTAATGGCTATCCATAAACATGAGACATATTTGTAAAATATATTTTTGCATGAGTCTTCTTTCTTAGACAAACATGACTTTGAATTGCCTTTTTCTTCTGACTGCTCTTTGATGTTTAAAGCGGTAGTAAACCCACGAAAAAAAAAAACCCTGTAAGACAATAGCATAATGTGCTAGTATTCGTCGCATACTAACACATTATGAAATACTTACCTTAGAATGAGGCCCCCGCAGGCTTACACGGTCAGCGCTGTGGGAGCCAACATGATGTCCCTGTTCTTTCTTCTGGGTATACGGCTCCGATGCTGTGAGTGGCCGGAACCACGAGACGTCACTCCTGCGCGTATGCTCTTCGTTACGGCAGCAAGCTCTGATATTCCGGCAGCCTCAAAGCGCATGCGTCACTGACGTCAGTGGCTGCATGCAGGGCGAATATCTCCTAAACAGTACAGGTTTAGGAGATATTAATTTTACCTACAGGTAAGCCTTATTATAGGCTTACCTGTAGGTAAAAAAAACATTGGAGGTATACAACCGCTTTATGGAACAATACTGTGAATTATACTCTTGTGACTCAGAAAAACTCAAGACAAAACAGCTTGTTTAGTGCACTGCTTTTCATTCGATCTGTCCAGCCAATCAGAGCACTTTGGGGTGGACTTTCACCCTAAACAAAGTCTTATAATGCCCTACTTCCTCCCCCCTTCCTCTCTCAATTAGCTAACCTTTTCTTGTGTGGGCGAACACTGTGCAACCTAGGTGAGAATGATGTTTGCGTCGCCGGCCCCCATCCTGTATTCTGCACTTGCGCAGATGCACCACAGGGCTTTGGGTTCCACTGAGCCCTGCAACACATTTATGCATGTGAGGGTTTCCCCAGCACATTTGCGTATGCATGGCTTTCCCTGTGCATGAGCAAAGACAGCTATTATAGAAGCCTTGAACCTTTGCTGTCTTTGTGCATGCATAGGAAATCTCCTGCACATTCTCCACCAGGCAGAGCTCTTCAGTACATCTGTTCACTTGCCATAATGGAGGTGCTGGAGGAGTGTGGGCGGAGCCACTAAAAAAGGACTGAAGTTCCTCTTTAAAGCAGTTGTAAAGACATTTTTTGGAATTATAAACATGTTATGTTTACCTGCTCTGTGCAACTGCCCCAAACCTCTTCTGGAGTTCCTCTGTTTGGTGAACCCCAATAGGAAGCCGCTTCCTATTGTGGTGCACCAGCATTCTCGCTCCTGAGCCAGGCTGTGTGTGGCTATTGACTCTCTCCTCACAGTATTTCATTGACATCAGCAGGAGCCAATGGCTCCCATTTCTGTTTCTGAGTCTATGAGAAGCACTGCTGAAGATGGGCACAGCGCTGGATCGATACAGGACTCAGGTAAGTATTTAGGGAGGGGGAAAGGGGAACAGCTAGTGGAAGGTTTTTTTTTACCTTAACCAGTTGCTGAGCGCGTCGCGTACATGTACTGCGGCGGGGTAGCTCCGCGAATCGCCATCTATAGACTGTGATTCTCACAGTTGCAGTTTGCGTGTGCGCACCGCAGGCGGTGCTCTCAAGTGCCCGCAGCACGCTGCGTGAGTGTGCCCATGGGTCGGGCGGACTCAATGTCCGCCGGCGACCCATGATCGCCTAATACAGAAGAAGAGCAGGGAACCGCCAATGTAAACACGGCGGTTCCCCATTATGTCAGTGGACATGACAGTGATCTACTGATCCTAGTCATCAGGATCAGTGAGATCTGTCATGCCCCTGCCAGCGCAACCCCCACACAGTTGGAACACGCAGAGGGAACATACTTAACCCCTTGATCGCTCCCTTAGAGGTTGATTTACTAAAACTGGAGAATGCAAAATCTGGTGCAGCTGTGCATGGTAGCCAATCGGCTTTCAGATATTTTGTCAAAGCTTAATTGAACAAGCTAAAGTTAGAAGCTGATTGGCTACTATGCGCAGCTGCACCAGGTTTTGCCATCTTCAGTTGTAGTAAATCAACCGCTTAATTTTAACCCCTTCCCTGCCAGTGACTTTTATACAGTAATCAGTGGCTATTTTCACATCTGATCGCTGTATAAATGCCAATGGTCCCAAAAAAGTGTCAAAAATGTCCGATCTGTCCGCCGTTATAACGCAGTCCCACTAAAAATGCAGATCACCGCCATTACCAGCAAAAAAAGAAAAAATAATAAAAACGCCTTAAAGTAATTCTCATGTTTTGTAGATGCGATAACTTTTGCACAAACCAATCAATAAACGCTTTTTCCGATTTTATTTACCAAAAATATGTAGAATACATTTTGGCCTAAATTGATGAATAAATGTGTTTTTTTATATTTTTTTTTTTGGATATGTATTATAGCAAAAAGTAAAAAATATTGTTTTCTCTTTTCAAAATTGACCGTGCAATTGTCAGTTAAAGAGACGCAGTGCCGAATCGCAAAATGTGCTCTGGTCAGGAAGGGGGTAAATCCTTTCGGGCTGAGGTGGTTAAAGCAGGTTATTAAGGTAAAAAAAAACTTCTGGCTTTAGAACCACTTTAATTGTCCATCTGTTTAAAGTGCTAAATCAATCTGAGAACTTTGCAAATCTGTCACAGTTGTCTGCCCAGGATTAAAGGCTCAGGGTTCACAAACACAGTATAACTGTTGAATAGACCTATCCTGGTACTGGAAAAACCGCTAGGAGCCCAGATCCAATGATTAGGTTAGGCAATAGAAGCCCAGAATAGGATGTAGAACTGGCGTCAATGATTATTAAAGGGTTAAAGAAGAAATCCAGGGAACATTTACATCCAGATGGTTCCCTAACCCAAACCCCCATCTCTGCATTTAAACAGTGTTTTTGCAAGACTCTAGAGAAACTGTGACATAAATGCTAACAGCCAAACTATTCTGATTATCAGGTTTGCCAAATAAGCCTATTTTCATATTGAAGACTTGGACAGGTCTCAACAGGTACACTAACTATTATTACAGTGTATTTACAGCATGGTCATGTGAGTATATATTATTTTTGTGGCTATCACTGTAAAGAACTGTGGGGGAAAATTCCCCCATTCATCTTCACGCCTCTCGCTACATGCACCTGTCAGACCTAGATGAATACCTCACCGTTATTGAGGAACGTTCAGATGTACTGATATTCACAGCAGTGACACGAGTAAGAAGAGGAGATTGACAAAGGAACATCAAACCACTGAGTCTTAATAGCAGGTCTTCTATATCTCAGTAGGATCTCCTTTGTGCGTGCTTTTCTTGAAGGAAAACTGCTTGCATGACTTTACCGTAAAACTGAAAGATGTGTCTGATATTTTTTTTCAAATCTTTCAAATACACATTAGACACTGTTCTTTATTACATAATGAAAAAGGGAAAAATGGTCCTTTCAATTATTTGGCTATTTATGTTGTAAATGTGAAAGAGATTTGCTTGGTGTAAGTCTTAAAATCTTATCAATGGGTGCTTAACTTCCATCATAAAAAAAGCTCCCATCCTACTCCACCCACCTCTAGCTAATGTATAGTTTTCATTAAAAAAAAGTGCCAATATCTTACCTGAACCTGTGGACATGTGACTGCATCCCAATCCCTTTTTCTTATGATCTGTTGTGTGGGAGGGTACTTCTTGCAGTGGCCATGCCACTTCCTGATGTGGACACTGCCTGTTGACTTTCAAAATGGTAAATAAAATGCTTCTGTTATCTTACAGCAGTGGTGTTAAAAAGTGGCAACATGAGGAATGGCAATAATATCAGAAGAGTTGGCACTCCTATTTCGTTATGGTTGCTGGTTCCAGCATCCTAGTTTTGGCTGTGGCATTCTCCTGGTCTATTTGTCCACCTGCAAGGTGATTGATTGTGGCCAGACTCTGGGTTGAGACCAAACCTAATTTAAGCCAGCCAAACCTTCAGTCTCATACTTGTGAATAGAGTGTGATAACTTATGTAATATCCGATCAAGCTCTCTGTCTGCCCTGCTCTGCTAGATTGACTTTCCCTGTGTATGACCTCAGACCAGATAATGACTATTCTGTGAACTCCAGTTCTAAACGCCAGTTGAGGGTACATATATCCAAACATATTACGAACATAAAAAATGGCTTTAAAAATCACAGTGTGTCCCTCCACGTTCGTAATATACATAACACAGACCCATCAGTGTTACAGTTCTGTGGCATTGATGGGGTGTACTATAATTGGAGAGATTCTAATATAGTACGGGACCGCTCCAAAAGAGAAACAAAGTGGATATATTTATTTTTTTTTTTTTAAAGTATGTTTTTATTAATTTTGACAAAGTATAATTACAATAGTTACATTAGTCGTAAAAACACATGGCAAGGAGATATACAGATTACAACCAAACCAGGGCCGAACATGGCCAACAACATATCTCACAGTAATAGTCCGCCATCCCCTTTGTAAAAGGGGGGCGGTTAGAGGAGTTTAACCAAAACCTGCCCCTCCGACCCAGCCGGATCGGTACAGGAGGTCAAAGGAGTGTACAGAAACACAAAAACTATACTATACTATAACCCAAAAAAACAAAAAATAAATTACAACTAACACTCACCCACACACACACCATCCACTCTTCAGGTCCTCACCCATACACCTCACCTCACCAGCTCCTCGCCGTTATAGGAGAACTCCCCCAACAAAGGGGGAGGGGGGAAAATGACAGACGTCTTCAA
>BLSH010198562.1:136772-152381 GCA_018402905.1 Glandirana rugosa
CGAGTTTCGACAAAATTGGGAATGGGTAAGGCATTTTGCGATTAAACCGTTTGTAAAGGTACAATTCAATATTTCTAGGTCAAAATTATTAACGTATTACGATCGTGTATTTGTTTAAGTTCGTTTGTTATCAGGTCTTATTATGTGACCCAGAGGAAAAGAAGCCTAGAAGAGAACCTCCTCCACCTAGTAATATACCGTGGTAATATGACACCCACGTTCCTCGGTTCCACTACGGGGGAGTTCCCCACCCGGTACCACGGGACGTGAGTATTTTACAGAAGTCGGATGGTTCAGGGAGGGACAGCTGAAGGCAAGATCAACCAGGTATATTTCACTCTACACAAAACAAATGCTTTAGTGGCTTTGTGAGTATGAACACTCTGTTATATAGCATGGAGTGAGAGGTGTTCATAGTCTAGGTTTAATGTAACTTTAAATGTCTCCCAGAAACTGTTTAAAATAAAAAGCTTACTCTGCAATACTCATCTCCTCATTAGTACGGTCCCCCGCATTAATGGCTTTCTTCCACAAGATATTCTAGTCTTCTGAGTAAATTACGTCAATTAACTTGGTAGGCTGAAGACATTTTATGAGTGCAGGGCACCATGGCCCACCCCTTGAGGGGGCATCACCTTGGCTCCTTGCACCCACAGTATAATGGTGCCATATAATGATCCACCTCCTCCAAGAGAAGATCCGAAGAAAAGGAGACCCAGTGTATTATTCTGGACTATTGTTTGCTTGAATTTGTTTATGTGCTAGCATTATGCAATTATTAAAACTGGATCTTTATAACTTAACATGGAAATGTTTGCCAAATTAGCGTTTTACGGAATGGGTAAGGGTTAAAACAGCTTTGAGCTTTTTTTTACTGGGGGTCATTGCACAGCTTAACAGGGCTTTTGTTTGTCCATCACTTCTAGGATCCGTGTCCTCTTTGTGAGGAAGCGAAGGAAGCACTTACTCCCCATATGAACAGGGTAACGTATGAGCTGCTTACATGAATGTACCTGAACAAATAATACAGTCTCCTCCTGCATTCCTATTTGCCATGGCTGAAAATGCCGATCCAGAGGGTATTTATTTTTCTAAGTTTTTTATTTTTGCAACACTGACATTTTGTAAATGAATACCAGCCTAGTACATGAGGGATGGCCTCCACCATTGAAAGAGGGCTGACAAGTTTGTGGTCCCCATCTATAATGATGCAAGCCTGTGTGTACCTGAGTATTGCGCAGATGTTTTAGGATGAAGAGAGATTTGCCTTCTGAACTGATAAACGGCTCATTCAAATCCTTTACCCATTAACAGTGATTATAGAGTTTGTTAACCCCCCCAAAAAAATTCTGCTCCTGTGTCTTTAATGTGCAATTAGCAGCATGGTGCTTTTGCTTTTTAAATTATCCCTCTGTATCCACTAAAATATCTCTTTGATAATGCCAGGTCATGACTTCCCCCCTGTGTACTGACTCCCCCTGTATATTACTTATCCTGAGAGCCCCGTGGTCTATGCAGGCTATGTCACTCCCAGCTCGCCTGTCTTCAACTCCCCCCTCCTCCCCCTCCCTCTTGTAGCTTCTCCTCTTTGCTCTCATAATTAACTCTAAAATCTCCTATTTCCTCTGTATTAGAAGAATAAGTTCCCTGTGTCAGTGTCATATCATAAATATTCTTATCTATAGAGATAACACAGCACAGCTCTCTCTCTCCAGCTGATGTCAGCAGCAGTGCTCAGCCCCACCCTCAGGAATTCTGAGCTGAGAGAGAAAAGCACAAAAATGACAACTGATCCTAGTAAGAAGGTGTGTTATCTATACAGAGAAGTATATATATGTTATAACACAGACACAGGGTAACTCCTTGTTATAATAAAGAGCGGATGGTAACTTTTTATACAAGTGGCTTAACAACCACTTTAAACAGTTAACTAAAACATATCTGTCTTCCTTACCATCCCTTAAGTGGGTCATTCTTCTGTTAACCCCTTCATATCCGGGCCATTTCTGGCACTCCTCTCCTACATGTACAAATCATCATTTTTTTGCTAGAAAATTACTCAGAACCCCCAAACATTAAATATGGTTTTTTAGCAAAGATTCTAGGGAATAAAATGGCGGTTGTTGCAACTTTTTATGTCATGCGGTATTTGCGCAGCGATTTTTCGAACGCGTTTTTTTTTTAAAACAAAACAGTTTCGTGAACTAAAAAAAAACAAAATAGTAAAGTTAGCCCAATTTTTTTTCATAATGTGAAAGATGATGTTACGCCGAGTAAATAGATACCCAACATGTCACATTTTAAAATTGCGCAAACTTGTGGAATGGCGCCGAACTTTGGTTATTAAAAATCTCCATAGTCGCTGCTTTAAACATTTTTACAGGTTAGGTGCTTTGAGTTATAGAGGAGGTCTTGGGCTAGAATTATTGCTCTCACTCTAACGCACGCGGCGATACCTCACACGTGTGGTTTGAACACCGTTTACATATGCGGGCGCGACTTACGTATGCGTTCGCTTCTGTGCGCGAGCTCGCAGGGACGGGGCGCTTTAAACAATTTTTTTTATTATTTATTTCTTATTTTACTTTTATTTTTTTTTATTTTTACACTTTCACTTTAATTTTTTTTTTTTTATCACTTTTATTCCTATTACAAGGAATGTAAACATCCCTTGTAATAGGAAAAGTGAGTGACAGGTCCTCTTTATGGACAGAACCCTACATCTATCCTACAGGCTGGAAAGGCTGAGATCAGAAAAAAAAAACAGACGATCTCAGCCTTTCCTTCCCCTTTAACGGCTGTTGTTTACTTCGGAGACCCGGAAGTGACGTCACGACGTGCGCCCGGGCCTCCGAGAGCCATAGAGATGACCGAGGGACATCTGTCCCTCGGAAATCTCTGCCCTCAAGATCCGGCGGCAGGCGATTCCTTCTCCCGGTCACCGATCGCTCAGGTGAGCCGGGAGAAGCACTGGAGGGCGGCGGGAGGGGGGGGGCGCCCCCTCCCGCCGCCTGTAAGAACGATCAATCGGCTGACCTGCCGCTATGATCGTTCTTACGGTGATGGGAATCGCCTGAGGAAAAAAACGATACCTCAATGATGCCTGCAGGTGCCGGCATCATTGAGATATCACCACTGAAATCCCAGGACGTCCATGGACGTCCTAGGATCTGAAGTGGTTAAAAATAAAAAACCCAAAATCGCCCATAATAGTGATTGATAGCATTCTAGCCTTAGAAAGGGGTCATACGTTTTTTTTTATTCATTTATTTTTTTTAATTTTAAATAGCATTGTTAGATTGACTTCTGTTAAGCAGGTACGGCCATGGATAGATTGAAATTCGACATTTCCCTGCTGAACTGTCGGAAATTCGATCCATCTATGGAGGTTGTAAACCTCTGAAATTAAAAATGAACAAAGCATATCCTTCTATAGTGTGTACTAATATAACATAATTTAAAAAATTAATGGCATCAACACATCTCTGAAAAGTTGGGACAGGGCAATAAAAAACTGGTAAAGTAAGTGGTCCTAACAAGGAAGTGCTGTAAGAACATTTTGCAACTAATTAGGTTAATTGACAACTGGTCAGTAACTTGACTGGGTATAAAAAGGGACATGTTACAAAGTGAGAGTGTCTTAGAATAAGGCTCCATTCACATTTGGCTTATTGGGATCTCAGGCAGATTCGCTGCAATTCTGCCTGCGATCTAAAAATGCATTTTCAAGTGCCATTCATTTAAAATGGCACCTAAACACGGTGCGTTTGTGCCGCGATAAGCTTGTCACCCAAAAGAAGGTCCTGCACCGCGTTTTAGGTGCCATTAAAAATGAATGCCATCTGAACATGCATTTTGCCATGCAATGCAAAATGCAGTGCAATTTGAGATTGCAGCTATTCTACCTGAGATCCCAAAACACATATGTGAATGACGCCTTAAAGACGGACAGAGGCTCACCAATCTGTCTAAAGCTGCGTGTAAAAGTCGTTGAACAATTTTAGAATAATGTTCTTCAACGTAAAATTGCAAAGACTTAAAATATATCGTCATCTACAGTACATATTATCATAAGATTCTGAGAATCTGGAGAAATCTATGTGCAAGGGACAAAGCTAAAATGCAATTTTGGGTGCCTCTGATCCTCAGACAGCACTGCATTAAAAACAGGCATGATTCTGTGATAGATATCAGTGCAATCGGCTCAGGAATACTTCCAAAAATCACTGTCTGTGAACACAGTTTGTGGTGCCATCAAAAAATGCAAGGTAAAGCTCTATCATGCTAAGAAGTAGCCATATCTGGACATGATCTGGAAATGCCACTATCTTCTCAAGGCCAAAGCTCATTTAAAATGGTCTGTTGCAAAGTGGAAAACTGTTCTGTGGTCAGATGAATACAATTTGACATTCTTTTTGGCAACCATGGGCGTCGTGTCCTCAAGACTTAAAGTGGTTGTCAACTCGTGACAACCCTTTTAACCTACAGGTAAGCCTATAATAAGGCTTACCTGTAGATGCTCTGCATATCTCCTAAACCTGCACGGTTTAGGAGATATACAGTGTACTGCTGTTGCTGACGTCATTCGGCACATGCGCAGTGAAGAAACGTCCTTCGTGCCTTTACTTCACTGTGATTGTGCCGTGACTGGCGGCTCCCACGCGACTCCGGCCAGTCACAGAGTCGGAGTCGCGGCCCCAGAAGGAAGAGGGGCTTAAGATGGACACGGCCTGCACAGGGGACATTGCTGGACGTTGCAGGCTTCGTTTGCAGGTAAGTGACACATAATGGGCTACTATGCGATGCATAGTAGCCCATTATGCTTCTACTTTGCAGGGGAATATTGAGGAAGTAAACCCCATCAGGGTTTACGTCCTCTTTAAGAGGAGATGGACCTTCCGCCTTGTTATCAGCGCTCAGTTCAAAAGCCTGCATCTCGGATGGTATGGGGGTGCAGTAGTGCATACGGAATGGGCAGCTTACACATCTGGAAAGGCACCATCAATGCTGAAAGATATATTCAGATTTTAGGGCAGTATATGCTCAGGCAAAAATGGGAACAACATTCCTCTCCCAAATTCCAGCAATTGGTCTCCTCAGTTCCCGGATGTTTACAAGCAGAGGGGATTCTACACTGGTAAACCCATGGCCCTGTTCCAACTTTTTTGGAGTTTGAGTTGTACTGGCAGCTTTTTATTGCCCTGTCCCCTTATTTGAGACATGTTGCTGCCATCAATTTCAAAATTACCTTTTTTTTTTTTTTCTTAAAATTATACATTTTCTAATTTTAATTTTGTTTGTTATGTTTTGTATTTTCTATTGTGAATAAAATATGGGTTTAAGAGATTTGCAAGTCATTGCTTTCTCTTTTTATGTAAATTTTACAAAGCTTCCCAACTTTTTGGTTTGTACTCTGCCTTATCTTGTGTGAAGTAGGTTGAAGTCTAAGCCCTGGTTCACATTGGTGAGTTTTGGCATGCAATTTGACGTGTCAAATCACATGCCAAATTGGCGGCAATTGCCGGCAATGGCACCGTCGTAATCGGTGCGATGACGCCGTTGTGGTGCTGCACCAATTTCCAAAAGTAGTTCCTGAATTCGGGACTGACATGTGGGAATGAAATGGTGCAAGTTTAGATGAACTCGCACCATTTTATTCCCGCAGCAGTTTGAACCTAGGCTTAAAGTGATTCTAAATGATTTATTTTTATCGACCAACATGTCATACTAGCCCCTGCTCTGTGCACTGGCTTTCCACAGAGCAGCCCTGATCCTCCTCTATTGGGGTCTCCCGCCGGCACTCCTGTCTCCTCTGGCCTTCTGAGTGCCCCTATAGCAAGGCGTTTGCTATGGGGCACTCGCACAGGCTCGCTCCCAGGCCATGCTGTGTATGTCCATTGACCCACATAGTGCAGCTTAACCCCCCCCCCATGTCCCCCACGCTGTCCTCACTGGCTGTGATTGACAACAGCAGGAGCCAATAGCTGCTGCCTCTATCTCCAGTGAGGAGAGAGAGAGAGTTGCTGCTCTCGGGCACAGTGTTGGATCAAGATCAGACTCAGGTAAGTATATGGGGGGCTGGGGAGGGGGGAAGAGCCGCACACAGAAGGTTTTTTTTTTTAATACAGAGAATGCAATTAGGGTAAAAACCATTCTACCTTTAGAACCACAAAAATTTTCCTATTCCCTCTTAGTGACACACTGAATCCACCTAACTACAAACCTACTGCAGTTAAAAAGCCTTTGAATTATCTAAGCCACCAGAGTAAAGATTGTGTAAGTGTTTTATTGGGGGAATGGGGGGCAGAGGGTGGAGAGGGGCTTTGGTGTTAGCAGCTACTATTAAAAGCTAAAGCTAAAACCCCTTTCAATGTACAGGGTGGGCCATTTATATGGATACACCTTAATAAAATGGGAATGGCTGGTGATATTAACTTCCTGATTGTGGCACATTAGTATATGTGAGGGGGGAAACTTTTCAAGATGGGTGGTGACTATGGCGTCCATTTTGAATCCAACTTTTGTTTTTTCAATAGGAAGAGGGTCATGTGACACATCAAACTTATTGGGAATTTCGCAAGAAAAACAATGGTGTGCTTGGTTTTAACGTAACTTTATTCTTTCATGAGTTCTTTACAAGTTTCTGACCACTTATAAAATGTGTTCAATGTGCTGCCCATTGTGTTGGATTGTCAATGCAACCCTTTTCTCCCACTCTTCACACACTGATAGCAACACCGCAGGAGAAATGCTAGCACAGGCTTCCAGTATCCGTAGTTTCAGGTGCTGCACATCTCTTATCTTCACAGCATAGACAATTGCCTTCAGATGACCCCAAAGATAAAAGTCTAAGGGGGTCAGATCGGGAGACCTTGGGGGCCATTCAACTGGCCCACGACGACCAATCCACTTTCCAGGAAACTGTTCATCTAGGAATGCTCAGACCTGACACCCATAATGTGGTGGTGCACCATCTTGCTGGAAAAACTCAGGGAACGTGCCAGCTTCAGTGCATAAAGAGGGAAACACATCATCATGTAGCAATTTCGCATATCCAGTGGCCTTGAGGTTTCCATTGATGAAGAATGGCCCCACTATCTTTGTACCCCATATACCACACCATACCATACATTTTTTGGTTCCAACAGTCTTGGAGGGATCTATCCAATGTGGGTTAGTGTCAGACCAATAGTGGTGGTTTTGTTTGTTAACTTCACCATTCACATAAAAGTTTGCCTCATCACTGAACAAAATCTTCTGCGTAAACTGAGGGTCCTGGGTCATCCTCGTTGAGATGCTGCAGTAGCTGGAGTTTGTAAGGGTGCCATTTGTGAGTAGCTAATATCCGCCGAAGGGATGTTTGACTAATGCCACTCTCCAGTGACATGCAGCGAGTGCTATGCTGTGGGCTCTTGCTGAATGAAGCTAGGACAGCCACTGATGTTTCTTCATTAGTGACAGATTTCATGCGTCCACATTTTGGAAAATCTAACACTGAACCAGTTTCACGAAACTTAGCAAGCGGTTTGCTAACTGTAGCATGGGAGATGGGTGGTCTCGTAGGCTGTCTTGCATTGAAATCTGCTGCAATGACCCAGTTAGTGCGTTCACCAGACATCAACACAATTTCTATCCGCTCCGCACTTGTTAACCTCAGCGACATGTCAATGGCTGTAAACAAAGAGAAACTTGTAAATAACTCATGAAAGAATAAAGTTATGGTAAAACCAAGCACACCATTGTTTTTCTTGTGAAATTCCCAATAAGTTTGATGTGTCACATGACCCTCTTCCTATTGAAAAAACAAAAGTTGCATTCAAAATGGCCGACTTCAAAATGGCCGCCATGGTCACCACCCATCTTGAAAAGTTTCCCCCCTCACATATACTAATGTGCCACAAACAGGAAGTTAATATCACCAACCATTCCCATTTTATTAAGGTGTATCCATATAAATGGCCCACCCTGTAGAATGTATATTGTAGCCAGCGGCTCAGCATATTCTGAGTGATTCTTTTGCTTTGACATTTCCATCCTTATTACTTGTTTTCCCTGAAAAAATACCTTTTACATGGTTTTAATGTTCTAATTGCAGGTATATTAGTTATAGTATAAATCTTGGAGATAATTGTATGCAGTATCACACAGGTTGTGTAGCAATGGGTAGAAATCAAAGTTGCACCATGATAACATTTATATCTATTTATTTTTTTGCATTTCATCTTAATGTGGATTGCTTTAATGTGGGAAAACAGTGATTGAATAAGACATTTTTATTGGATGCCATATAATAATAAAATGTAAATATTAAAAACCCAAAAATCTCAGTGGAACTAATGAATTGTATTTGTCAATAGAAATTGCCTGCATGGATCGAATTCCACATATTCTTCCCTGCTCTAATCATATTTTGTCTTCTTATTGAAACCCATATTTCACAGTGTGTGATGGCTCAGATTTCTGTGCTCCAGTCCCAGTATATTTTGTATACTTTCCGAGCAGAGACTACAAGAGTAATTTGATATTTTAATGGAAATCAAAAGTCACAGTGAATTATAGGTGATGATTGCTGGAATTGAGGAATTTAGGTTGATAGTTTCCTGACACAAAGAGCTGCCACATTTCTCAACTATTTGATTTGCATTTGGACATCTTTTACATTGTATAGATTAAAATGTAGCACAAATGCCAGAGACAGAAGGAATCTATCTGAAATTGGTGCTGAAGAGCCTCTGCCATATAGTTTAATATCTTTCGCTTAAGTGTATGATGTCATAGAAACATTGGATTTCATAGAGAGACAATAGATTTAATAGACAAATAGTTAAGATTTGTATGGTCAGTGTAGTACTGTCTTAGAGAGTTCAGTTACTATTGATCAATATCATTTGATGGTGCCGAGATGCCTGAGCTGTGGCTGTAACCTAAACTGAGACCCTAACACTGGTTATACACATGGGCTTCAAGAAGGTTGAATGCTGAGACCTGATGTGACCACTGAATGTTCATATTTGTTTAAGAAATCGGTGCATGGATGTCTTTACAATCGAAGGTAAAGACACCTTTCATATTAGCCTGATTTCAATAGTGATGGATTTAGAAAGCTAGTCTGGCCATTCAGCTATCCCCAGAAAAATGATTGGATATTAAAATTACCAGTTAAAGCAAAACTTCACTGAAAAATGGAAGTTCCGCTCTTCCTCCTCTTCCACTCTCCTCTTCCACTTTTGGAATATAATTTTCTTTTGGAGGGGTACCTAGTTTTAACAGGTACCTGCTTCCCACTACCACTGGAATTGCCTAGGTGATCCCACTGTAAGTTCACCCCATTCTCGCTCTGCCCACAAACTTCTGGGACACATCACATGTCCCAGGAGGCTGCGGGACAATTCACACAGTGCTGCATGTACTCAGAGGGGAGCTGGCTGTGAAGGTGTAATTCTTCACAGCTGGTTCCCACACTCAGCATGGTGGCACTGGGGACCCGAAGACCGATAAAGAACCAGCCTGGGTGAGTACAGCCCTGACAGATAAGTGTTGTATTATTAAAAGCCAGCATCTACAGTATTTGTAGTTGCTGACTTTTAATTTTTTTAAAAAGTGACTGGAGAAATGCTTTACATTCTGTGTTAAATAAATGAACAGCTGTCATTTAAATGTGTATTTCAATATACCCTTATTCAGTAATATGCTTCTTGTGTTATTCATGTCCTGCAATAAGCTAAGGTTACAATCAAAAACCAGCTATAGTTTGGTAACAGTAATACCCATAATGAATGGAAGCCTCTGCCTTTACTCTCTCACCCTTACAGAAAAAAGAACTAGTATCACTGTGCTAAACATAAAGGACCACGCATAATAGACATTACAACAGAGAGGCTCAGGAGGGGGCAGGGCCATATAACTCTCCTGCTAGCTGTGTAATCTGAAAGCAACCCTTGCTTGTGTTCTGTCATCATTTGACTAGTTTGCATTCATCCAGTTTGTTACAAACTAACTTTAAAGGATAAGTTCAACTTTGATCACTTTTTTTTTCTAAATTCCAGCTCCCCTGTGTACCAACATAGCATTTGTGTCCTTTTTTGCAAATATATTAACGCTTTCCATTAAATCTACCGACACTTTACTGTCCTCCATCCATGTAATGTCTTACCTTCACACAGACTATAGGTAATGACACAGGAAGGAGTTGACCAGCTGACCTCATTAGCACACAGCCTGCATCATCCGTTTTTCTACCTACCACCCACTCCCAGGTGCACATTTTTTAAATGAGATTCAATCAATCAGTGATCACCCTTCTCACTAAATTCACAATATACAATTAGATTGTATAGTGTATGGCCATGTTTATACACCTAAAATTACTAGTTGCGCTTTCAGTGCCATTAATTGTAACCGGCACACCAGACACAGAAGCAAACACACATTTTGCCATGTGAAAAAATGAGGGGCAGTAAAAAAACACATAACCCACAAAATGCCAAAATGTCCCATTAACCACATGTAGTAAAAATGATGCAGCACAATACCTTATATCACAGTGCTGCTGTGTGGACAAGATGTTCTGTCACTCTCCTTCCCCAATCTGAGGACTACAGCGGGAGGGGCCGAGATTCCCCTGTGACATCAGCCAAGAGGAGAGCGGCGGGCAGTCGGGTGACTGCACAGCAGTGCTCTAGAATAAGGTATTGAGCTGAATATTTTTTATAAAACAGACACTGTGCAACATAGCTTCATAAAACAGAGGGGATTCTACTAATAAGGCACAGTTACTTTACACAGAATAGCAGCAGGAGGGGAGGGGCGGGGAGCAGATCGACATTGACTCAATAGCTGACAGGGAGGGGGAGGGTTAGGGGTAGAGGGAGAGACTGCGGGCTGGGGATGGCACGTAAACTGACCACAGTATTGTGGATCAGCAGCCACGATTACCATGGTCAGCACAGATGGGGACACAGGAATGGGCAGGATCAACCAGGTATTTTACAGCATAGAGAGGGACAAATGACTGCACAAGCACTGTGCTGCATATCATACTTTAACCCCTCCAGATCCGCGCTATTGCTGAAGTACGGCTCCAGCGTGGATCTGAAATGGACGTCGTCTCCTGTGCACGCTCCCGGCGCGCCCCCTGGCTGCGCGAGCATGCCCATCGGGCGGGCGGACTCTATGTCCGCTCGAGACCCACGATTGCCTGACAGAGCTGCAGAATGGGGAACCGCCGATGTAAACATGGCGGTTCTCCGTTCTGTTACAGGGGACATATCAGATCTACTGATCCCTGTCACTGGGATCAGTGAGATCTGTTATGTCCCGGCCAGCCCCACCCCCTCACACACCCAGGGAACACTGTTAACCCCTTCCCTGCCAATGACATTTATACAGTAATCAACGGATATTTACATTTCTGATCGCTGTATAAATGTCATTGGTCCCAAAAATGTGTAAAAAATGTCCGACATTTCCGCTGCAATATCGCAGTCACGATAAAAATCGCAGATCACCGCCATTACTAGTAAAAAAAAAATAATAATAAAAAAAGCCATAAATCAATTCCCATAGTTTGTAGACGCAATAACTTTTGCGCAAACCATATCAACATATGCCGATTACGATTTTTTTTACCAAAAATATGTCGAATATATATCGGGCAAAACTGAAGAATAATTTTTTTTTTTTTTTGGATTTGCATTATAGCAAAAAAGTAAAAAATATTGTTCTTTTTTGCAAAATTGTCGCTCTTTTTTTTTATAGCGGCAATCAGAAATAACGCAGAGGTGATCAAATGCCACCAAAAGAAAGCTCTATCTGTGGGAAAAAAAAAGAACGCAAATTTTGTTTGGGTACAACGTCGCACGACCGCGCAATTGTCATTCAAAATGTGACAGCGCTGAAAGCCGAAAATTGGTCTGGGCAGGAGGGGGGTTTAAGTGCCCAGTAAGGAAGTGGTTAAAGGAACTGGATCATTTTTTTTTTTTTTTATAGGGTTATAATTCATTATTTTTATTTTGCAAAGGAAATCCAAACTGTTGTACAACTTGGCACAGCAGAACAATTCTGAGAGGTGTACAAAGTGCATAAGTCCATCCAGAAAAGGAAATGTGCCCTCTCATAGAAATATGTCCAGAACAGAAAAGGCAAAATTAACCTGGTATAGACTGTGTAGTTCAGGCACAAGACATAATATCAGTGACTCAGCTGTATGACTAGTAAACATTGAATTGTCTTAACTATGCGAAAATAAATTTAACAGCCTCTATAATGAAGAGGTAATATATAAAAAACACATGGTTATCGGAACTTGAAACGCGACATCAATCATATAATGTCCCCATTAGCTATTGCTCAATCTCATGCGCCCTTTGGAATGCTCGCTCTATCTGTAACAAGCTCACATCTGTGCATGACCTTTTCATCTCTCATCTTTTTAACATACTCACCATAACTGAAACCTGGCTTCAAAATTTTGACTCCACTTCTCCTGCTGCCCTCTCCCATGGTGGTCTCCACTGGACTCACTCCCCCAGACTCTGTCCCAGAATGGACAGAAAGGAGGTGGAGTTGGATTCCTTCTATCCCCGCAAAGCACCTTCCAAGTCCTTCCTATTCCTCCCTCTCTATCCCTCTCTTCTTTCGAGATGCACTGTATTTGTCTGTTTTCCCCCATTTCTCTGAGAATTGCAGCAATTTATCGGCCGCCTGGACCAGTATCGCGCTTTTTTGATGACTTCGCTGCCTGGCTACCCTACTTTCTCTCCTCTGAAATACCCACTATCATTCTTGGTGAATTCAACATCCCTGTTAATGTTAACAGGCCGGCTACAGCTCAACTTCTCAACTTCACCTCATCTTTTGACCTAACCCAATGGACACACACTTCCACTTACTCCAATGGCAATACCCTTGACCTTGTATTCTCCAATCTCTGCACTCCTGGCAACCTCACCAACACCCCCTTTCCTCTCTCTGATCAAAACCTCACCAGTTTCAATGTATCCTTGCCTCCAACCACCCATCCCCCCCAAGTAGCAAACCTTCACCACTTTAACCCTTCTCTTCTCTATTCTGCTATTGACCACCTAATATGGCATAATCTCTCCCCTGTTCTGTCCTGACCTGGCCACCTCTGTCTACAACAGTTCACTCTCACCATCACTGGATGCACTTAATCATCTAACTAAACTCAGAATCAGGCCCTGACCGTTACAACCCTGGCAAACTGACAACACTAGAAATCTCAAGAGACATTGCCGTGCTCTTGAACTAGTGTGGCATAAAACCAAATGCCTGCAGGACTTCACCCTATATAAATCTGCCCTCCTAAGATACAATTCCTGCCTCCATGCTGCTAAACAAGCCTACTTTGTCTCTCTTATTAATACCTTGTCATCCAGTCCCCGTGGGCTCTTCTCAACCATTAACTCTCTGCTTCGTCCCCCACCCCCTCTACCCACTAACTCACTGCCCAAGAGATTGCCAAGCACTTCAAAAACATTGATGCAATACATGAGGACACCTCCACTGTGCGTGCATCTTCCCCACGCGACATGCCCTGAGTAACAGCACAGTCAACACTCTCCTCTTTTGAACTGGCTACTACTGGAGAGGTTACAAAACTTTTCTCACCTAACCAATTGTCCCCTGCATCCTGTTCCCTCATAACTACTATGGTCGCCTTCTTATTCTATCCTATGCTCCCTCACTCACATCTTCAATCTCTCCCTCTCTAGTGGCACCTTTCCCTCCTCTCTAAAACATGCGCAGATAACTACCATACTTAAAAAGCCCTCACTGGACCCCACCAACCTGAACAACTTAAGACCCATCTCATTGCTCCCGTTCACCTCTAAACTTCTAGAACACTTAGTCTACAACCGTCTCAGCTCCTACCTCAGTGAAAATAACCTCATTGACCCCTTACAGTCTGGCTTTCGCTTGCAGCACTCCGCAGAAACTGCCTTACTAAAACTCACTAACTATTTACTAACTGCTAAAACCAATGGCCACTACTCCATACTCCTACTCCTTGACCTCTCTGCAGCCTTTGATACTGTTGACCACCCGCCCCTTCTCAATAGCCTAAGTTCCCTTGGCCTCCAAGATTCTACTCTATCCTCGTTCTCCTCCTACCTATCACAACGCTCCTTCAGTATTACCTACAACTCTGTCTCCTCCTCTCCATTGCCCCTTTCTGTCGGGGTACCCCAAGGTTCTGTTCTTGGACCCCTTCTCTTCTCTATCTACACCTCCTCCCTTGGTCACTTGATAACCACACTTGGCTTTCAATACCATCTATACACCGATGACACCCAAATCTGTCTACTCCTCACCTCACTCCATCAGTCTCCTCTCGCATTACTAACTGACATATCAGCATGGATGTCACACCACTTCCTTAAACGAAATCTCTCTAAAACCGAGCTAGCAATATTCCCCCCTGCCCGTGCCCCCCTCCATGACTCTTCCATCAAAATCAATAATGCAACTATCAATCCCTCCACTCATGCCAGGGTACTAGGTGTAATCTTAGACTCCGACCTGTCCTTTCAGCCCCAAATCCAATCGCTGTCGAAAGCTTGTAGACTTCACCTCCATAACATCTCTAAAATACACTCCTTTTTAAAAAGTGAAACCACCAAGCTTCTCATTCACTCCCTTGTTATCCCTCGCCTTGACTATTGCAACTCCCTTCTCATTGGCCTACCTCTCCATAGGCTATCCCCTCTTCAGTCTATCATGAATGCTGCTGTCAGACTTATCCACCTTATCAACCGTTCAGTGTCTGCCTCCCCTCTCCGCCAATCCCTACACTGGCTCCTGATCGCCCAAGCGAATTAAATTCAAAATACTAACCACAACATTCAAAGCAATTCACAACTCTGCCCCGAGCTACATCACCAATCTTGTCTCCAAATATCACCCAAACCGTCCTCTCCGCTCCTCTCAAGACCTCCTACTCTCAAGCTCCCTTGTCTCCTCCCATGCTCATCTCCAGGATTTCTCCAGGGCCTCTCCCATCCTCTGGAACTCTCTACCCCAACCTGTCCGGCTATCTCCTACTCTAGCTGCCTTTGGGCATTCCCTGAAAACTCATCTCTTCGGGGAAGCCTATCATGCCTCCAACTAATCTTTTACCACTTTCATCAGCTCCTTTCCCACAGTTATAACCTTTTGTACCACCTGCCCCCCCCCCCTATTAGATTGTAAGCTGTAAGCTCTTCTGAGCAGGGTCCTCTTAATCCCCTTGTATTTTATTGTATTGTACCTGTAGTGTACCCCTTTTTATATGGTAAAGGGCTGTGTAACCTGTTGGCGCTATATAAATCCTGTATAATAATAATTGCGTGGGTCGTAACAGTAAAAATGCCAGTTAGGCTCTACCAAATAGGCTGAGCACCAGGACAGTCATGTGTGGACATGTATTCCCCAGGGAGGGGTTCTCAGAATGAAAAAGTTTTGGGGGAGAAAAGAGGAGGGATGATAAGGAAGGGAAAGGAAGGAAAAAAAAAACGGGTAAATATTAATAGGTTACGCTGTTGAGAGGTGAGGTCACCACCAGACGTGGGGCCTGCATACAATTATAACAGAATCAAAGCTAAGAGGCTG
>BLSH010198562.1:157243-170193 GCA_018402905.1 Glandirana rugosa
TTTTTTCATATTAAATCTTACGTTGTCGTAACTTTCGACTGTTAATTGGACCCGTCCTTCCCCTCTTTCACGGAACATAAGTTCACCAATTCTCTACATCAATGTTTTTGTTTTGTTAATATGTGTCGTTCATCTGTATAAGTTGATTTTATCATGTAATGGAAGAAACATCAATGAGGTGTATTTTTATTAGTGTCTGTATTATTATCTTTTTACTTGAACTTATTTAATAGGAATTGGTGAACGGCTGGCGGTTGGCGTCCAACTGCCGCTGTTCCACCAAGCAATAGCGTTTAGCGGCAGTATGCTGCCGCCGACGCTATGCGCTCACAGTGCGCGTTATCGCAGCCGCCGTCGTATGACGGCGATTTGCGATAACGAACCACCTTGTCGCCGTCAACCTGCGGTTGGCGGTCGGCAAGTGGTTAAGGATAATTTATTCAAGTTCATTTTTCTATTATTATGTCTGTGATTATTTTTATGTGGAGTAACTACAAAGAAGGTAATGTACTATTTTAGTTGAATATGTCTACTTGCTGTGTATAATTGTTTTGTTTTTGTAACTACATCTCTTAACCACTTGAATACAAGGCACTTTCTCCCCTTCCTGCCCAGGTTAATTGTCAGCTTTCAATGCTGTTGCATTCTAAATTATACTTTTTTGGTCATGCAACGCTGTACCCAAACAAAATTTTTATCATTTTGTTCCCACAAATAGAGCTTTCTTTTGGTGGTATTTGATCTCCACTAGGGTTTTAGTTTTTGCTAAACAAATGAAAAAAAACTAGACATTTTGAAAAAAAAAAAGTTTTTCTTTGTTTCTGTTATAACATTTTGTAAATAGTTACATTTTCTCCTTCACTGATGAGGCTGCACTGACTGGCACTGATGAGGTGGCACTGATGATGAGACACCGGGGCAACACGACTTCGGCGCGACTTTGCTAGGCAATTTCAGCGCGACTTCAGGGACTTGAGGCAACTTTGCAACATGACTTTTGCCAGGCGACTTTGCCTTGACCAGAGAAGGGAGGGAGGGGGTTGCCTAAAAATAAATTCTATTCTTTATACTGTAAAGTCACTTCCATGTAGATGGGGATCTGACTTGAAGGCAACTTCTATTGAATTCTATGGGCACAAGTCAGATAGAAGTCGCCTCCAAGTAGTACAGGAACCTTTTATGAAGTCGCTCCGACTTCAGTAGTGTACATTAAGACGGCTCCCATTCATTTCAATGGGATTTCAAATTTCATAAGCAACTTGGGACGACTTGAGGCAACTCAAGTCAGAGCGCAAGTCGCCCCTGTGTGAATGGGCACTAATATGCGGCACTGATGGGCACTTATAGGCGACACTGATGGATGGCACTGATAGATGGCTCTGATAGGCAGCACTGATGAGGAGACACCTCAAATGGGCACTGGTTGGCAACCCTAGTGGTCATGGGTGGGTATACCTGTGGTCTTGGGTCGGCCTCCCTGGTGGGCAAGGGTGGACATTCTTGGGGGGCTGCACTGATAACGCAGACCCCCCCCCTGTCAGGAGAGCAGCCGATCGGCTCTCTACCCGCATCTGTCAGTGTGAGTGACTGCTCTTCCTGTTTACTCTGTGATCAGCTGTGATTGGACACAGCTGATCACATGGTAAAGAGCCTATGTCAGAAGCTCTTTTCAGAGATCAGTAATATGGTGTATCAGACTGACACACCACGCCAACGATTGCCGCACTGCATGCGATCGTGGCTTAACCTGCTGGACGTCATATGACGTCCAGTCATGACAACTTGACCACTTTGCGCACGTCATTCTGCTATATGGCGGGTGGGAAGTGGTTAAAATTTAAATGAGATTTAACCACTTAAGGACTGAGCCTATTTTTTACACTTGGTGTTTACAAGTTAAAATCAGATTTTTTTTTTTGCTAGAAAATTACTTAGAACCCCAAACATTATATATTGTTTTTGTCAAACACCCTAGAGAATAAAATGGTGATCATTGCAATAATTTTTGTCACTATTTGTATTTGAGCAGCGGTCTTTCAAGTGCAATTTCTTTGGAAAAAAAAAATCACTTTTTTGAGTTAAAAAAATAAGACAACAGTAAAGTTAGCCCAATTTTTTTGTATATTGTGAAAGAGGATGTTACACCGAGTACACAGATACCAAACATGTTATGGTTGAAAATTGTACACACTCGCATAATGGCAACAAACTCCCGTACTTAAAAATCTCCATAGGCAATACTTTAAAAAATTTTAGTGGTTACCAGGCTAGAGGTGCAGGGGAGGTCTAGTGCTAGAATTATTGCTTACATGCTCACACTCTGACGATTGCGGCAATACCACACGTGTGGTTTGAACACCATTTTCATATGCGGGCACGTCTTGCGTATGCGTTTTCTTTGCTATGCGAGCTTGCTGGGACAGTGGCATTTTACATTTTTTCATTTATTTATTTTTAGCAATGTTCCTTTAAAAAAAAAATGAAAATTCTGATCATTTTTATTGCTATCACAAGGAATGTAAACAGTAATATATGGTGACAGGTACTCTTTATGGAGGAATGGGGGGGGGGGGTTTAAAAGACCCCCCATCCCTCCTTTAGAATTAAATGTATTCAGATCGCCAAAACCAGTGATTCTGAATGCTCCCATTTTTTAAAAACTGGTGACATTGGCCGCCAAGTAAATCGGAAGTGATGTTGTGATGTCGCTTCCAGAATTTGACGAAGGAGACCCAATCAGAGCCGATTCCAGCTTCCTTCAGGTCTCCACACAGCCATTAGACGCGCCGGATTGGAGCTCCGGTCTCCTGGTGGGACGGGAGGCCGGAGAAGAGTGGCGGGAGGGATAACGGCTGAGTGACTCCCAAGCCGGGTCGCCCGTTATCGCCGGATAGCCGATCGCCTGCTCAAAAAAACGATACATCCACGTTTTATAAACGGCGATTTGCCTTAAGTGGTTACGTAAACCAAAAATTAAGGAAAGTGAATGTAATTCATCATTCGCTCCCTTTTTTGTACTAACTTGTTACTTGACTGAGTCTGCACAGTGCTGAGTCTCCTCCTGTATGTGTACAGTTATGTAGATTGGGCCGGCGCTGCACACTGTAATAGTGGAGTCCTGCAGGCGGAGTGATCTGTTGGAGGGAGGGACTGCGAGTGTCAGTGCAGCGGCCGCCTAGCGCGGGAGAATGAGAACAGCTGACTGAGCTGAGGAGGCTTGGCTGGAATGGATCCTTCTGTTCTGTGCTGGCCCGGCTCCAGCATATAAATGTTGGCATATATTCTTTGCAGAGGGTGAGCCTGGAGTGTGGTGGAGAAAAACCTGGGGAATATCAATATACTACAGGTGAAAAAGTAAGAGTATCTGAGTAAGAAGACTAAAGGGGGATCTATTCTATGGGGGACCTGCCTTGGCCTGCTCTAAGGGGGACCTGCCCTGGCCTGCTCTAAAGGGGCATATATGGGGGACCCTGGCCTGGCCTGCTCTAAAGGAGGATCTAACATTTTATAACAGTATAACACAAGTAGTCTTTATATAAATTATATTTTAAACTTATATGTACTTGTAGAACTAGGCCAGAGAGTAGACAGTGTTTGTTTTTTGGATTTTAATTTGAAATGTACCTTTGTGTCCTTCACTAAGGTCTGTACTTTGGAAAATGTCTGCCACAGCCTTGGTCCGTGTCTATCCCTGTTGGTCCATACTGTTTCTGGCTTTCCCACTGCAAGAGAATCCACTCCAGAGTCTAGCATGAGTCAACATAGGCACTAGATGTGCAATATATCCAGTGTTCATTTATCCTAATCTGTGAGGAAGGGAATGATAAAATATGACTCTATAGTGAAGCAAAGCTGACTGGCGTGTCACTAACTATATTTCAGAGGTTTAACTAAAGGCCCTAAGGAAAAATCGGGACTGGATATGCTAATGTTTAATAAAACGGAGTATGGTTTACTCTTTCATTAAAGCATGTCTAAACCCCAAAACATACATGTATTTTAATGTACCCTACCAGTCCTTTGATGTGGTAGCTGCATCTGTTATATTATTCAGGCAAGGATATTTTCAGCAAGTACAGAAAATATGTTAACAGATCAGTGCCACTCCAAGCCTGCAGTATCATTCTTCAAGGTTTAGATTCTAAGGTTAAGGAGAAGTACAGCCAAAGCTTGTTTGGTTTTTCTTCTCCTGTGGATGACAGAAGTGCAATTAATTGTGTGCTCCTATGACCCAGCTTCAGCCCGCTGTCTGCTGACAGCACAGAGCCGGTCCAGGCAAGGGAAAGTGAGTGCTGGAGGGACAGAGCAGACAGCGGTGACTGACAGTCGCCAGGTCTCTGCTCACTGAGCTCTGAGATCCAAGCGATCAGCGGTGTTTGATCGCTCGTTTCTCAGTGTTAGAGCCGGCGGGGGACAGATGCAGCATCCGCCTAGGTATGTATAATTTACAAAAAAAATCCGGAACTTCTCTTTTAAGCTCAATGTGGGTGAAACTTGTCAGAGGGGCGTGACCAGTGAGCTGGGATCTGAGCCAAAGCCTATCTTTCACTTACCTTACATTGGAGTTGAATACAGTGTGCGGCGGTACCTGCATGCCATATTAAGGAAAATTCTATCGATTTTTCTAGAATTGCAGCGCCCTTGCCACTTTCTGTGAGCTGCAAAGAAAGCACAAAGAACCTTATCTGTATTGTGTAAACTACTAGTCTCATCCATCCACCATATAATGGATATAAACAAAGGCAGGAATATATTAATTCCAGCCTGCATACCAACTACGACTGCCCCATAGATACGATGGAAAAAAGGCATAGGCACAAAGGGACAGGTAATGTGATATTTGCAGAATTACTAGATGAAAATAAAGGAAAAAAAAGAAAACACATGCATCTACTACTTCTGAGGACTGATAGGTTGCAATAAATTTAGTTTTTGGGTTTAGATACGCTTCAAGCCAACTAATAGACTACAAGAGAAATGCAGCTTTGTTCTGTTCAAAACATAATGTTAGCACATAACTAGCACATAAAAACAAAGTAACGGGGTGTCAGGAACCATGAATCAGACCAAGACAGAAGTGCAGTAAAATCACACTTTTTAATAAAAAGGTAAAATGTTATAAACAGGGTAAACGTGGTCAAAACATAGCCAGGGTTCGGTAACCAGAGCAGATAGTCAGAGCAAGCCAGTGAAACAGTAGTCCAGAGATCAGCGAAGTCAAACAAATGGAATGCAGGGTCAGGAGCAGAGTCAGCCAAGCAGGGTCTTGAATCCAGGAACCAGAAGGGAACATCAAACAGGCAAAGTCTTTCACGGGAACACACAGCAGAGATTTCTCCAGAGATGTTGACCAAGGTGAGGGCATCTGCGATCTGATCCAGGCAGTTTATACAGTATAGCAGCAGAGCTGGCTTAACGAGGCAGGATATGGTCATCAGGTGAGACAGAGTGGAAGCTGAGACTGGCAATTAACCCTCAGCTGAGCAGCTTGCTCTAAAAAGGGAGAGCTGAGCCCAGCCCTGACAGTACCCCCTCCTAAACGACCCCCCCGAGGGGGTCACCAGGTTTGGGGGGAAAACGTCTATGGAAATCATGGAGAAGGACAGGAGCATGTACATCCGAGGATGAGACCCAAGAATGCTCATACGGACCATATCCTTTCCAATGAACCAGGTACTGTATGTCCCCACGGAACTTACGGGAGTCAATGATCGATTGTATTCCATACTCCTCTTGGTTCTCAACCTGAACAGGATGAGGACGTGGTACCGAGGTGGTAAAGCGGTTGCGTACCAAAGGTTTTAACAAGGAGACATGGAATACATTAAAATTCACATATTAGAAGGCAGGTCTGAAGCGTAAGCTACTGGGTTGATCTTGCGGAGAATACGGAAAGGCCCAATAAATCGTGGTGCCAGCTTCAGTGAGGGAATACGAAGCCGGGGGTTGCGAGAAGTCAGCCAAACCTCTTCCCAACTTGGTAAGAAGGCACAGGTAGGTGTCTGTGGTCAGCCTGGCTTCTGTACCTATGATTGGCACGCCGCAGACTCCTGGACCTGTACCCAAGTGGAACGAAGACAACGGAGATGTTCCTCCAATGCAGGAATCCTCTGAGGAACAAATTAGTCAGGTAACATGACTGGTTGGAAACTATAATTCACCATAAACTGAGACAATCAAGAAGCGGTATTGAAGGCGCTATTGTGAGCAAACTCTGCCCAGGTGATACGGAGAAGAGAAGGAAAGCTGAATTCCCAACTGTGCACAAAAGGCTCGCCACAACCTGGACACAAACTGCCTACCCCTGTCCGAGATGATCACTTTGGGAAGCCCATGTAAGAAAAAGATCTCTTGAGCAAAAATGTATGCCAGTTCCTTGGACGTGGGCTATTTCTTAAGTGGAATACAATGTGACATCTTTGAGAATTGGTCAACCAAAATAAGGATAACTGTGTTACCCTCAGAGTCCGGTAACTCCACAATAAAATCCATAGACAGGTGGGTCTAAGGCCTCTCTCCATTGGGTATGGGTTGTAGAAGACCAACTGGAAGATGTCATGGTGTTTTGTTCTGTGCACACATGGAACAGGCTTCTACAAAGGGGGCTATATCAGCGCGGAGACTAGGCCACCAGATCTGTTGGGAATTAGTCCAAATGAGTTGATTCTTGGGAGAATGGTAAATCTGGAGCACAGCCGTACAGAGACTCTCCGGGACAAAGCAGCTGTCTCAAGGTTTCTCAGGAGGAGCATGGATCTGAGCAGCAAGGATCTTGTCACCCAAAGGCAAAGTGCGACTGGTACGAATCGTAGCCAGAATACGGTATCACAGGAACAGGAACCGACTCCACCTTTGAAGCGGAGGAAAACAGTTGCGCCAATGCATTGGCCTTTACATTCTTAGTACCGGGTAAGAATGAGGCTTATAATTGAAGCTTTATACGAACAGAGCCCATCGCGCCCTCCTGGGGGAGAGACATTTAGCCTCAGGCAAGAATGTGAGATTCTTGTGGTCAGTCAAAATGAGAACGGGAATAGTGGTACCCTCGTGGAGATGTCTCCATTCTTTAAGGGCTAAAATGATCGCTAACAACTCTCTGTCCCCAATCTCGTAATTGCATTCCGCAGGAGGCAACTTCTTGGAAAAGTAGCTACAAGGATGCGTAGCGCTCTCTGAGGTGGGACGTAGGGGCAAAAGGGCACCAACTGCAGTCTGATGCATCAACCTCAAGGATGAAGGGTAACATAGGATCCAGATGTGCCAACAAAGGAGCAGAAACAAAGGCTGCCTTGAGACTTTCAAAGGCCTTAATGGACTCCGGAGACCAATTCTGTGGGTTACCGTTCTTTCTGGTCATATCAGTCAGGGGCTTAACCAGAGACTAGAAGTTACAAATAAACTTCTGATAATAATTGGCAAAGCCAAGAAAATGTTGTAGTAGACTTAAACCCATGGGTCGGGGCCACTGTAGAACTGCTGATAGCTTCTCTGGGTCCATCAAAAAGCCGTGGAAATGACATAACCCAGGAATTTAACCTGTTCACGGTGGAACTCGCACTTCTCCAATTTACAATACAGGTTATTATCTTTCAGCCTCTGAAGTACACAACAGACATCTGTGTGGTGACTCTCTAGGGACTTGGAATATATGAGGATATCGTCGAGCTACACCACCATAATCTGCTGCAACATATGTGGGAGGACATCGTTGGTGAATTCCTGAAAAACTGCCGGAGTGTTGCAAAGACCAAACAGCATTACAAGGTATTCGTAATGGCCTGTCCTGGTATTAAACGCAGTTTTACACTCATCGCCCTCCTTGATCCCAACGAGATTGTATGCCCCTCTCAGATCAAGCTTTGTGAAAACCGTTGCTCTCTTGAGGCGGTCAAATAACTCCATAATCAATGTAATCGGATAAGCATTATTAATCGTGAAGCGATTGAGACCCCTATAATCGATACAGGGTCTCAGTTCGCCACTCTTCTTTTTTTCACAAAGAAGAAGCCAGCACCAGCAGGAGACGAGGATTTGCGGATGAACCCTCTAGAAAGTGCGTCTGTGACATACTCCTTCATGGCTTTATCCTCTGAGATATATAAAGGGTAAAGCCGGCCACGAGGGGGTATGGAACCAGGTTGAATGTCAATTGCGCAATCATACCACCGGTGTGGAGGCAAAATACCGGCTTAACCTTTGTCAAAGACATCCCTAAATTTGCGGTCCTCCTCTGGCAGGTAGGAGAGTGAAGAGGTACACAAGACCTTAGCCACTTTCTGAAAACTTGTCTTGTTGCATTGTGCAACCAGGAAAGAACATCAGCACAAAGCCAATCTGTCACGGTCCTGGCGGTGGAGTCTGTCTTAGCAGAGAACAACCACTCTTACACACCCAATTCGGGGACCCCTGGCAGTGTAGACAGGAAGTCCCAGAGTGCGGGATGGCACGAGGGCTGGATGGTCACTGGTGGTGATGTGAGGCTCCAGATGGTCGTGCAGACAGAAGAATGGTCGTGCAGGCTGGGTCGGCAACTGGTGGGTCAGAGAGGCACAAAAGGGGCAGGCAGAAGAGTAGTCAAAGTCCAAGCTGGGTTCGTTCACGGGCTGGCGGCAAAGGTACAGAGGGGTCAGACAGGTGGATGGTCGTGGATAGCCGGGGTCGGTGCAGGCGGATAGGGAGCAGGTCGGGACAAGCCGGGTCGGTACACAGGAACCACACAGGAAGCAGGTTTTCAGGTAGGAGAGCTGAAGCTCACAGGTACTCAGACGCTGTAGAACGGACAGCACCTGCTGACAGGTGCAGGGAGCTTAAATAGAGCCATTGGGTGAATGGCAAAACTCGGCAAAAAAGTCCAGAACATGGCCTGACTTCACCAGGCCAATCTTTTCCTAACACAATCAAAAAAGGGGTTGTGCCTCTGTAACCAAGGATAACCAATAACCACTTGAAAATGAGGAGAGGAAATTACTTGGAATTGGGTTATCTCATGGTGGAGAGCCCATACGGCCATGGTCAATGGAGCAGTCACATGGGCAAGCTGTAGAGGTCTCTCATCAATGGCCTCCATGGCAAGTGGAGTAGCCCTGAGCTGCAGTGGGATAGAGTGCTTAGACACAAAGGCACTGTCCATGAACAGGCCTGCAGCCCCAGAGTCTATTAGAGCCTGTATCTCGATGGACGACTCAGACCAAGAAAGGGTAACCGGAACCAGGGGCTTATCTTTCTGGATAATTGGGGACCAAACAATGCCAGGTGCAACCGCCCCCCTGGATGGGTAGGAAAAGACTTCAAAAAGTGACCTGCCTGGCTACAATAAAGGCACAATTTCTCCCTCCTCCTAAAGACTCATCTGCAGCGAGACGTGTGAAGCCCAATGATGTGGGTTCTACCTCACTGACAGGCTCGGTGCCAGGAGGTATGGGAGGTGAGGGAGGCACGGGTGGGACTACAAAGCTTGGAGCCAAATGTACAGGAGGCTTCCACAAACGCTCCTTAACCACTTCAGCCCCAGAAGGATTTCACACTTTAGGACCAGAGCACTTTTTGCGATTCGGCACTGCATCACTTTAACTGACAATTGCGCGGTCATGCAACGTTGTACCCAAATAAAATTTGCGTCCTTTTTTCCCCATAAATATAGCTTTCTTTTGGTGGTATTTGATCCCCTCTGCGTCATTTCTGATCGCCGCTATAAACAAAAGAAAAGCGACAATTTTACCCAAAAAAACTACATTTCTTACTTTTTGTTAAAATACAAATCCAAAAAAATATATAAAAAAAACATTTTTTCCATCGGTTTTGGCTGATTTATATTCTTCCTCATATTTTTTGTAAAAAAAATAGCAATCTGCGTTTATTGATTGGTTTGCGCAAAAGTTGCCGCGTTTACGGATGATGAGAATTAATTTCTGGGGTTTTTATTTATTTTATTTTTTTTTTACTAGTAATGGCGGCGATCTGCGATTTTTAGCGGTACTGCAATATTGGGACGGACATGTCGGACCATTTTGACACTTTTTTGGGACCATTGGCATTTATACAGCGATCAGTGCTATAAAAATGCACTGATTACTGTGTAAATGCCATTGGCAGTGAAGGGGTTAACCTGCAGGGGGCGCTCTAAGGGTTAACTGTTTTCCCTGGGTGTGTTCTAACTGTATGGGGGCTGGCCTGGTTGGGGAAAGGGGATGATCACAGCTTCCATATAGAGGAAGGCTGTGATCACAGCCCTTCCCCCTCTAACAGAACGGAGATCTGTGTTTACCTACACGGACCTCCGTTCTTTCAGTGCGGGGGAGCCATTGCAGGTAGCCGGCGGCGATCGAGTCCGCCCTACCCGCTCCCTGACCCCCCAACACAGTGAGTGCGCCCACAATGCTAGTTATCGCGGCCGCCGTCCTGTGACGGCATTTCACGATAACGAGTGGTTAAAGGAAGGTCTCTCTCGGAGTCTGGAGTCAATGAGGATGGCAAACGTGATCAACCTCTCCAGTTCAGTGGGTATGTCTCGGGCTGCTGTCTCATCTTTGATGTTATCTGAGAGACCATGAGAAAAAGCAGCCATGAGAGCCTCATTGTTCCAAGCAACCTCCCCTGCCAGAGGATGGAATTCAATGGCGGAATCTGCAAATGATCTCGTACCCTGCTTGATGGACGTGAGGCTTTTGGCAGCAGTAGTGGAGCATGCGGGAACTTCGAATACCTTCTTAAAGGGGGCCACAAACTCTGGGTTACTCTGGACAACAGGTGTTTGCGTCTCCCATAGAGGGTTTGCCCAGTCCAAGGCTCTGTCAGAAAGCAAAGAAATCACAAAGCCTACTTTGCTTCTGTCCGTGGGGATTGCCTGAGGCAGCATCTCAAAGTAAATCCCAACCTGGTTGGAGAGTTGACGGGTGATCAATGGGAAGAGGCCCTCCAATCGGTAAATACGTGCTCACTCTATCTCTCTCAGGTGTCTCAACTGTACATATTGCTCAGGGCGCACCACACACCAGTGAGGATCCATAGAATGGGTGGGATCCCTGACCCACTCTGTAGTAGATGCGGACTGACAACAGGAGACCTTATCCATCTCTTGTGGCAGTGCCTAAAATTGCACCGTTATTGGAGTGAGGTGTTCTCCACCATTAACAGTCTTCCAGGTAACCATTCCCTTGAACCCAATTCATTGCCTACTTGGTATCCCGGAGGAGGTTGTCCAGGGTGAAACGACCAGAATAGCTATCTCCAGGGCCCTATTCCAAGGTAGGTTAGTAATTCTCTTAAACTGGAAATTGGCAAACCCCCCAGCAACTAAATTCTGGGTTGCTCATATAGGCAACATGTTAATACTGGAAAGGTATATGTACCAACACAGGGGCCTATTGAATAAATTTGAGAAACTAGGGAACTAGTCATGATTAGAGTCCTACAAAGACTTCCAGGGTAATGTGGTGTGATGAACTCTAGTGAACTAATCCAATTATATTATGGTAAATGGAAGGGCGGTAAAAATGTCTTCCAAGACATGGGTAAAGAATGTGAATTGCAATGACTTATGTTTGTTTACTAAGTGTACTGGAATCAGCTTTTATACATATATGTGATTCAGTGGCTGTATATACTTACTGTGTTTACTTTTCAATAAAACCTGTTAGATTAAAAATAAAATCCCAACCTGGTTGAGAAACCCTCTGCATCGAACTGGATCACCCCCACATTGCTGGGGAAGCGGAGCGTAGGTATTTGGAGGTATTTGAGGCTAGTGCCTGCACAGAGACTTGAGCATCAACAGGAGTGGCCTGCAACACAGGTTGTGCCGGAATGGCCACCGTAGGAGGAACCAGGTGAGTAGTGTGATTCAGGAGCATCTATAACGCTATGGCAAACTAATCCATGCGGTGATCCTGCTCATCCAATCTGGAAAAAATATTACCAGCAAGTTGATTGCATCTTCGGAATTCATGGCCTTCGCCTACTGTCAGGAACCCTGAATTAGACCACTTTTTAATAAAAAGGTAAAATGTTATAAACGTGGTCAAAACATAGCCAGGGTCCGGTAACCAGAGCAGATAGTCAGAGCAAGTCAGTGAAATAAGAGTCCAGAAATCAGCGAGGTCAAATAAACGGAATGCACGGTCAGAAGCCAGGAGGAGTGTCAACCGAGCAGGGTCTTGAATCCAAGAACCAGAAGGGAACGTCAAACAGGCAAAGTATTTCACAGAAACACATAGCAGAGATTTCTCCAGAGATGTTGACCAAGGCGAAGGCATCTGCGATCTGATCCAGACAAATTATATAGCAGCAGAACTGGCTTAACGAGGCATGGATATGGTCATTGGGTGAGACAGATTGTAAGCTGAGACTGGCAATTAACCCTCAGCTCAACAACTTGCTCTGAGAAGGGAGAGCTGAGCCCAGCCCTGACATGAGGCTTCTATGTTTATAGCTGGGTTGCTTGATTTTGCATAACACTCAAGAGGTTTGCTTCTTGCTTGTTCTCTTGCTACCTATGGAATTCCAAGGTTATCATACTATTATAAGACACACAGCATGCAGTGGTTCTTCAACCTAGGGACAAAAAATGAAGTCAGCAGCTACAAAAACTTTACTCGCTGACTATTAATAAAAGGACACTTACCTGTCCAAGGATCCAGCGCAGTCCTCACCAAAGCTGGTTCTTTACTGGTCTTTGGGTACCCTTAGACGGCATGTTAACTGTGGGCAGCCTGCTGTGACTTCTTGCAGCTTCATAGCCAGCTTCCCACCACACATTAATGACCCTGCAGCCTTCTGGGACCTGAGACGTGTCCTCCCAGAATGTTTCAGGCAAGGGTGGGGGGTAGGTGGACCTCCAGTGGGATCCTCTATGGCAATCTGACCAGCCAATCAATACCAAGTTCCTGCTCCCCCCCCCAAAAAAAAACAAAGTTTCCAAAGGTGGTGTGCGGGGGGGGGGGGGGGTCAAGTGG
>BLSH010198562.1:204061-236346 GCA_018402905.1 Glandirana rugosa
TAGGGTTAGATACAAGTAGGGCACTCCTATCATTGAAAATTCTCTTATTTAGGTCCTACAGAGATTAACACTCTGTGGGGAAAAATAGGTAGGAGGAGAGGTACCCCCTTGTATGAATAGATATTAAACTTTGTCCCACGGGAGGCCTAATGCTAGTACTATGGCATTCATCACGAATCCTTGTGACACTAAACAAAAAGGAAATTAATATAATCATTATACAAGTAATTGCGCCTGTGACTTTCAAGACCACCAGGCGGGATGCATAACAGCTAATGTTCCCGTTCATTCGTTCATGTGATATTTCCCCCATGGAGAGGAGGATGGATAAAAAGGGGTGTCTCACAATTAGAGACATCCTGGATTTATTCTCTTAAAAGTTACTATCCTCACGGGATGAACATAGATTGGGATGGCAATTCTTTTATCAGTAAAGCCTAAATATGTATTTTTATAATAATATTTATATGGACTTTTATTGATTTCCCTATTTATTCTATAATTTTTAACACATTAATATAATTTTTAACACAGGTTTAAAACTTTTTATCGGGTGTTCACATTTTTATCCCTTATAATTATCAGATACGGGCTAATAAGGACTTCTTGAAGAAAATTTTTTATACTTCTATTTTTTATACATAAAAAAGAATTTTCTCTGTCATATTTTATTATTTTTAAATATAGTTATTGGCACTATCTAGGTATGATTACTGTATTTATCAGTAGTATGTATTATCATGTTTATGTATGTACGGATCATCTTTTGCTGAGCATTTGGCGCAATATTATCACATGATGCATGTAATTTTAATACTAATCAAACCCCCTCCCCCACACAACATTTACTTAAGACGACTTCCTTTTATATCCCTAGTAGTCATTTGGTATAATTTGTACTCATTTTGCATTCTCACACTACAATTTGGTCTCTTGATGTATTTCATACCGACGTCCTTTTATTGACACCTTTAATAGGATCGGTATATCATTTTAGTTTTAACACCCATGTCCCCCATTTAAGGTTTTATATAAGCATTATAATGCATACTCTCGTATGAACACTAACACATCTTTTTTCACAACCATCACCCTAGTTGGGTACATCCTTTGTAGACACTTCATTGATACCTCAATGTTATACATCCTCTGCTGACACCTTGCATAGGAGGATGAGGTAGGCAATTATTACCCAGGTAACGGCCACATCCGGCCAGTTTATCACACACTTCCGGTTTCCTGTTTACCGCTTTTTATACACTTCCGTTTTTGCATTTTTTATTAATTTATCCAATATCCAGCACAATATGCACTTTAAGGAATTACTTTCACACCCAATTAGTTTCTATCACCATTCCCCATACACAATTATCAACTTCAATCTTAGGGGTTATTTATGTTAGCAGTTCCGGTTTCATGACATCCTCTGCTGACATTCTTCTAGTTGACACACACATCACCCTACTATAAGTCACTTCCGGTCTATAAAGTGTTTACCATATAGACCCTTCACATTTTAAATTTTTAAATTCTTGGCACTTATGCAATACAGTAACTATTCTTTTTATACATATTTATTAAAGAGCGTTTTTGGAGGTTGACACACTTGGAATATAATATAGTTTCCAATACATTTTATTACATTTATTATATTTCTGATTCCGGGTTCATTATCATAATAACATTACTACAATCATATCGGAACACATTTTTTAGTTGTTTTTTAAATGAATAAAGGATCATGACACCATAAATATATTTCCCAAAAATATTTTATATATGAACCATATTTGGTTGGACACACCTCTATTTTTTCACTTTGTGCTTAGTCAAACATGTGCAGCTCTGAAAAAGAGGCTTGCAACTCAAGCCATTGACGCCATTTTGGAAGCAAATTCTGACATCCGGTTTTAGCCCCGCTGGGGGCGTTTCTTTTGTCCTTTTATGGTTTGCTATAAATAAGGGTAGTGACAAGGGGGGGTTATACCCCAGATGACGGCTGTTGGAGCCGAAACGCGTCGGGTGTCCAGACCCTTCTTGTCACTTTTATCTTGAGAGCTCTCTTAATGTTTTTAAATTGTGAGTATCATCCCGTTTTTGCGCAATAAATTTTCATGTTATACAATATCACACTATTGCGCCTTTTTTTCTTCCTATATTGCACACGGCTGTGGTATACTGTTTGAGAGAATCTATCTTGAACGAGTTGGATCATCCAGCCTGGCAAAGATTCTCTTCTCGGCTTCCCGGACCATAAGGATTGATGACAACAACCCTAGATTGCCTGGATCGACCAATCTCTCCATATACCTTCTGATCGGATCGTGCGGATGATGGGAGATCACCACTGGTGCCATTACCTGCTCATTTGCGCATAATCTATGTGCTTCTGGTAAGCACATATATTTATCAGTTTTGGATTCAATTGCATGAATATTCATTGGCAAGCTTACACCTTTCAGAAGAAGAAACTCTCTTTGTTATGATTAACATTCCCTCATCAGTATAGTCTCTTCAGTGACATTTGCACTTTATTTATTCATTTTTTTTTCCATAAAACGTATTGAGGATCCTTCATTCTGGGCGCTGTGGTTCTTGTAGAGAAAGTGGCACATAATTGTGAAGTGGAAGGAAAACGATAAATGGTTTTCAACATTTTTTTAAACAAATAAATATCTGAAAGGTGCGGTGTGCATATGTATTCAGCCTCCTTTACTCTGATACCCCTAACTAAAATCTAGTGGAACCAATTGCCTTCAGAAGTCACCTAATTAGTAATTTAGGTGTGTAATTTAATCTCAATATAAATGCAGCTGTTCTGTGAAGCCCTCAGAGGTTTGTTAGAGAACCTTAGTGAACAAACCGCATCATGAAGGCCTAGGAACACACCATACAGGTCAGGGATAAATTTGTGGAGAAGTTTAAAGCGGGGCTAGGTGATGAAAAAAAATATACCAAGCTTTGAGTATCTCACAGAGCACTATTCAATCCATCATCTGAAAATGGTAAGAGTATGGCACAACTGCAAACCTACCAAGACATGGCCGTCCACCTAAACTGACAGGCTGGGCAAGGAGAGCATTAATCAGACAAGCAGCCCAGGGTAACCCTGGAGGAGCTGCAGAGATCCACAGCTCAGGTGGGAGAATCTGTCCACAGAACAACTATTAGCCATGCACTCCTCAAATCTGGCCTTTATGGAAGAGTGGCAAGAAGAATGCCATTGTTGAAAGCAAGCTATAAGAAGTCCTGTTTGCAGTTTGCGAGAAGCCATGTGGGGGACACAGCAAACATTTGGAAGAAGGTGCTCTGGTCAGATGAGACCAGAATTTAACTTTTTGACCTAAAAGCAAAATGCTGTGTGTGGCAGAAAACTAACAATGCACATCACCCTGAACACACCATCCCCACCGTGAAACATGGTGGTGGCAGCTTCATGCGTTGGGGATGCTTTTTTTCAGCAGGGACAGGGAAGCTGGTCAGAGTTGACGGGAAGATGGATGGAGCCAAATACAGGGCAATCATAGAAGAATACCTGTTAGAGTCTGCAAAATACCCTAAACCTACATCAAAGCTACAATGGAATGGTTTAGATCAAAGCATATTCATGTGTAAGAATGGCCCAGTCAAAGCCCAGACCTAAATCCAATTGAGAATCTGTGGCAAGACTTGAAAATTCCTGTTCACGGATGCTCTCCATCCAAGCTGACAGAGCTTAAGCTATTTTGCAAAGAAGAATGGACAAAAATGTCACTCTCTAGATGTGCAAACCTGGTAGAGTCATCCCCAAAAAGACTTGCAGCTGTAATTGTAGCGAAAGGTGATTCTACAAAGTATTGACTCAGGGGGGCTGAATACAAATGCACGCCACACTTTTCACATATTTATTTTTTTTACATTTTGAAAACCATTTATCATTTTCCTTCCACTTCACAATTATGTGCCACTTTGTGTTGGTCTATGACATAAAATCCCAATAAAATACATTTTTGGTTGTAACATGACAAAATGTGGAAAATTCCAAGGGGTATAAATACTTTTTCAAGGGACTGTAAGTTGTAAAGTAACTACCTTTTCTAAATAAACTGCTATTTCTGTTAGAGCATCAGTCCCATAATCTCATGCAGAGCTGGAGAATTTAGATTTTGGAAGGTGTGACTGCTAAACTGCACATTGGTGCAGCATTTAGAGGGTTAAATTTGACGGTAAAGAGGTGACATATTGCCTCCCCACCACCTGTCAAACTCCTCTGAAAAGCATTTCACTGCAGATCACTTTTCAGAGGTGTGGTAATGATAGCCGTACGTCTAAACTTACCAAAATGTGAAACATTTCAAGGGGTATGAATACTTTTTTAAGGCACTGTAGATCCAAAGTATTTTAACACAGTTGGCATAAAAGTTATTTTACTGAATTAAATGTCCTGTGATTATTGGATAATTATTTTACCTAGATCATGTAATCCAGGGTATTTAACCTTTCCTAGGCTATGGTCAACAAACAGCGGATGGCACCATTATCAAACACAGGAGCAAAGTTGCAGAGTGTCACCAGATTCCGCAAATACAGGAATGTTTTATTTTCATAAAGAGTTTTTTGAGTGTGTGAAAATAAATACCCCATGTATTTGCTAAATCTGGTGTGCTGGCGAAGCTTTGCTACTTTGATCCTGTAATTCTTTCACCTGCCTCTAGCAGGTATTGAAAATTGTTTAAGAGACAATTTATATTAACTAGCTCTGAAAGAGATAATCCCTGTTTTATCACTATTGTTTAGGCTAATGTATTATATTCGATAAATACAAAGGATTTGGGCCTGGATGTTAATGTTTGAGTTCACAAGGGATTTAGGGTATTATTATTCACCTAAAGCAGGTAATTTATTAGACTCCAGGATTAGTACAATTAGAAATTCTTTCATAGCCTCTAAAATACTAGAGTGAGGTGCTGTGGATGTATTTGGAGGACTGCTGAAAACGTATGCAGGTGGTCCAGTGTAATGTATCCTTTCCATGATTAGAATATGAAAAATGCTAGTTTAAATGGGGGGAAAAATCCTATGGCAGTATGAATAATGTTTTTTTCTACTCTAAATGATTGAAGCATATTGGGTACCAATGATACAATAAATCATTTTAAATAAGACACGGTCTGCATACTGACCCCTATATAGATACAGATCATCTTCTCCATCCAAACTCTATGCCTCCAACAGTCACAATAGGGTAACATGGCATATCTTAAAATATCCATGGACCTAAGGCCGGTAATAATCTACAATAACATTTGCTAAACTCTTGCAATATAGGCAAAATAACCAGGAAAACATTTTTTTTTACTTTAATGAGTGCCTTGTCCCCAATCCTATAGCCAAAAAATTCCATTGTATGATGGGAACACTTTTTGGACCCTAATTGTAATGTTGAGATTGAGTTTGGCTGTATAATATTATAAACTGAAAAGAGAAAAGGCTACGTTGTTTTAAGATTTTATGTTTCTGATGTAAGAGTTAACCAGTGGGTTATCTATTACGCATCAAGATACTTCTTAAGTGAGCAAAAAAAAATGTTGGCAGTGTGAAGTATAAGTGCATGGCTATGATCAATACAGAAAGAAAATTATACCTCCATTTAATCCATATTTAACTGCGTTGCTGGCAATGAGATTAGCATTGGAGTCATTGCAATACGTAATAGATGCTAATAGTAAAATATGAAAAAATGAAGCTTTTTTAAAAGACTGTACAATGTTTGGATTTATTTTACATATTTTTTCCTATAAAAAGATGAAAATGCAATTGTAAGGCTTTATCTCTATGTTAAGTGGAAATAAAGAACAGCCCTGGTCATTTATTCTGTTGGCTTCTTTTTATATAATAAATTTTATTTTAACAGAGATTCCTGGAAGGGCATGTACATTTTATTGCATTAATTAACCGTTCTATATGTATAACTTTATCTCTTCATTTTATTTATGCCGTTTTTGTGCACTTTTTTTACCGTTCACTTTATATCTGCCAAGTGACAAACCATAGCTGTCCACACTATTGTAAATTTAGATATTGAAATGATACATTAGCCAAAAGTCTGTCATTTTTAGGCAAATTTATGTGAACTATTTGCGTAAATTAAGTACCCACAGTTTTTCCATTCTGTAAAGTAGTAGAGGTTTGTAATATGCTGCATTGTTCTAATGTTGTTTTGCCTGTCAATACACCTGCCTTTGCCCTACTGATTGTACAGAGATGCTAGGCTTTCAGCTAAGGGATTGCAGATGGCACTCCAATCCTACCTTTCTCTTTCGTTCGTCGACAGGCACAGTGATTCTTAGGACTAAGTGGGTTATACTGCCCTCTTCAGGAGTTTACTAGGCAGTTCTAACAGCAAAAAGAACAGTAACAGACACAGCCCCTCCCAGAGGGCAGTCCCCGCTGGCAGATAACCCCACACCCAGCTGCTGCTAGCTCAGTTTTTTTCTGCCTAGTGCAAGGAGTTAGACCTAGGCTCCCTGTTGGGATCTGTGGTACCTCTCTGGGCCACTTTAAAGTTCTGCAACTCAAGACAAACTTCCTTAGGGCAGAATAGGAATGGTTGTAAAATTACTTACATTGAGGATGAGGCATCCTACAATTGCTGTTCTACCACCTTCGGGACTTGGATATACAGCCATGGCCAAAAGTTTTGAGAATGATACAAATATAAATTTTCACAAAGTCTGCTGCCTCAGTTTTTGTGATGGCAATTTGCATATATTCCAGAATGTTATAACTAGTGATCAGATGAATTGCAATTAATTGCGAAGTCCCTCTTTACCATGAAAATTAACATAATCCCATAAAAAACATTTCCACTGCATCTGTGAAGAAGGCTTCAGGGCACCCATGAAAGTCCAGCAATCGCCAGGACCGTCTTCTACAGTTAATTCAGCTGCAGGATCGGGGCACCACCAGTGCAGAGCTTGCTCAGGAATGGCAGCAGGCAGGTGTGAGTGCATCTGCACGCACATTGAGGCAAAGACTCTCCAGGAAAAACATCAGGGACAGACTGATATTCTGCAAAAGTTACAGGGATTGGACGGTTGGGGTAAAGTCATTTTTTCTGATGAATCCCCTCACTGATTGTTTGGGCCATCCGGAAAAAAACCTTGTCCGGAGAAGAAAAGGTGAGCGCTACTATCAGTTCTGTGCCATGCCAAAAGTAAAGCATCCTGAGACCATTCATGTGTGGGGTTGCTTCTCAGCCAAAGGAGTGGGCTCACTCTCAATTTTGCTTAACCACTTCAGCCCCGGAAGGATTTCCAGCTTTAGGACCAGAGCCCTTTTTGCGATTCGGCACTGCGTCGCTTTAACTGACAATTGCGCGGTCGTGCGACGTTGTACCCAAACGAAATTTGCGTCCTTTTTTTCCCACAAACAGAGCTTTCTTTTGGTGGTATTTGATCACCTCTGCGTCATTTTTGATCGCCGCTATAAACAAAAGAAGAGCGACAATTTTGCAAAAAAACCCAAATTTCTTACTTTTTGCTAAAATACAAATCGCAAAAAAAAAATACAAAAAAAGCATTTTTTTTCACCGTTTTTGCCCAATTTATATTCTTCCTCATATTTGCGATAAAAAAAATCGCAATCGGCGTTTATTGATTGGTTTGCGCAAAAGTGGCCGCGTTTACGGATGATAATTCATTTTTGGGGTTTTTATTTTTTTTTTATTTTTTACTAGTAATGGCGGCGATCTGCGATTTTTAGCGGTACTGCGATATTTCAGCGGACATGTCGGACCATTTTGACACTTTTTTGGGACCATTGGCATTTATACAGCGATCAGTGCTATAAAAATGCACTGATTACTGTGTAAATGCCATTGGCAGTGAAGGGGTTAACCTGCAGGGGGCGCTCTAAGGGTTAACTGTGTTCCCTGGGCGTGTTCTAACTGTATGGGGACTGCCCTAGCTGAAGAAGGGAAGTGGTCACAGCCTCCATGTAGAGGAAGGCTGTGATCACAGCCCTTCCCCCTTCACAGAACGGAGGTCCGTGTTTATTTACATGGACCTCCGTTCTTTCACTCTGGTGGGGGCATCGCGGGTGGCCGGCGGAGATCAACTCCGCCGCACCCGCTCCCTGGCCCTCCCCGAACACAGTGAGCGCGCGGGCAAGCTTCCGGCGGCGCGCGCGTGCTCACTAGGCTCGAACTCGCGGCCGCCGTCGTATGACGGCGATTCGCGTTACAGAGCCACTTTGTCGCTGTCATTTGACGATCAGCCGTCGGCAAGTGGTTAAGAACACAACCATGAATAAAGAATGGTACATAAACATCCTCCAAGAGCAACTTCTCGCAACCATCCAATAACAGTTTGGTGACAAACAATGCCTTTTCCAGCATGATGGAGCACTTTACCATAAGGCAAAAGTGTTATCTAAGTGGCTTGGGGAACAAAACATCAACATTTTGAGTCCATGGCCAGGAAACTCCCCAGACCTTAATCTCATTCAGAACTCAGTCAATCCTCAAGAGCCAGGTGAACAAAAAAAAACCCCACAAATTCAGACAAACAAGCATTGATTATGCAGGAATGGGCTGCCATTGGTCAGGATGTGTCCCAGAAGTTGATTGAGAGCATGCCAGGGTGAATTGTAGAGGTTTTGAAAAGAAGGGTCAACACTGTAAATATTGACTCTTTACATAAACTTAATATAATTGTCAATAAAAGCCTCTGACACTTATGAAATGCTTGTAGTTATACTTTAGTATACCATAGTAACATCTGACAAAATTATCTAAAAACACTGACGCAGCAGATTTTGTACAAATTTATATTTGTGTCATTCTCAAAACTTTTGGCCATGGCTGCAGGAGTGGATATTTCTTAGTTTGAATGCAAACTTGTTGATAGAAAACATTGCAAGAAAACTTTTCCATGCCTGCCAACTCTCCCTAAATGCCTCAAGATCCTAGTTTAAACAAATGTCACTAGTTTCATTCATGTCTAGTCTTCAGTTCACCTCTTTGCTTCTTTTTTGCCTATCAGTACTATGATGTGATGCATTTACTGTAAATGCAGACATTGATCTGCATTCATTCCTTTATATGTTACACATAATTTGCTTAGATTGTTCCCTTATTTGATATGCATACTATGTCAATTTACAGCTAGAGTTGCTAACACATGACCATATAGCCAATTTATCTGCATTTTATATTATAATTGTTTTAAATTTTTTTTTTTACTATATGGGTCTTTCTTTAGGTATACCTGCTGTGTCACTGCTGTGGTATACCTCACTGGTATAATACTATGTTTTTTTCTGCAGCAATGGATGTGATGTTCTAACATTTAGAAAGTTGTTGGCATCATCATTTTTTCTCATATAGTGTATATTTACACAGGGGAGGGCAGATGGGAGTCACACTTATCCAATGACATAGCGCCTTGTATTATATGAAAACAATACAGAATGTTTTCTAAATGGATGAGGTGACGAGCGAGCGACCGGCCCACTATCATCAATGTATGAGTAGTGGAACAGCAGCTGAGACAGAAGATCAAATCTGACAGTAAATCCAGCATAAATACAAATAATAAAGATTTTAGCATCCCCCAGCCATCCTCTTGGCATAATATACCAAACATTAGAGGTAACTAAGCTTGACCCAGCAAACAACAAAAATGCCTAAAGTTCTACTTTATGCTTTTACCACAGTCCTCTTCTGGTTTGTGTGATACCTTACCAACTAATAGCTGTTCGGTTTGTATTTCCTCAAGCATAGTATCCTCAGCACTCCCTTAGATGTACATGGAGCTGTAAATCTTTTAAATAACATATGTTTCCTGAAGTTATCTAATTTATATCAACTGCAAAGACTGTTTTACAGCTCTTACAACTCAAACTCCATCACATATTAGCAGATGAGTTATTATGTGTACCAGTAATACTGATGATGCTGCATTTCACAAAACTCAAACTGTCCTGCTGTTGTGTATCTCTAAGCTTGCTTTCAGTTATTCTGACATATGGACAGGGTGCCCCAGACACTAAGGGACCTATAAAAAAAAAATTGAAATGATGCCTGTATGCCATTTCTATGCATACCAATTTTGGGATTTGTTTGCCATCTGCTTTACACCACATTTGTAAAGGACCAAGTAGCTGTCTTATGTATTGGATACATTTGGTTTTTTTTTGGCCCACGGGCTGCTCTTTATCATAGTGGCTTATGAAGATGTAGACAAAACTGCTAAAAACAGCAAATGGTGAACTAGAAAAGTATCAAATTGAAATATTCCCCTGGTTAACAAAACCAACACTCTTGCTTTTATAATTAAAACTAAAATTAGTAGTAGAGGAACAGCGTTTCACCAAAGAAATGATGCACACAGATATTCAACCCTTAGAAAGATCTTTCAAAATTTGTCTTTGCATCTTAGAGATGCTACTGTGCATGCAATAAACCCCCAAAGCCAGAAACCCCAAAAGAACAATTTAACATTTACCTCTTGCAGGCTATATAAATAGTTTAATTTAGACCAGAATATTTGATTATTATTAGATTGTTACCCATAATTGCCTGAAATAGATGTCCATGGGTTTCTTTAGAAATGAGGATACTTCCTGCCTGCAACTACAACCGTAGCTGCCAAGACAGCTGCCATGGGCACTTGAGTTGAGGGAGGCCCAGTAGGACTGTTTGGGTATAGGATAAGGTGGCTTACATGACTTTAGAAATTATTAGTGGTGAGTGCATATTACTGACTTGACCAGGCTGACTGCAGAGATCTAGTTGCCTGCATATTACATTGGAGGTCACACAGGGGTGTATCATGAAATTAGTGGGCCCGTGTACAAGCTCACACCGCACCGATAATCCCCAGCTGTCAACCAGGGACAGATCATCCTTACGTGCAGTGTTGGTCAGAGCACTCTGGGCCCCCCACCCCTCAGGGCCCGTGTTCAGTGAACACCCTGTACCCATGGATGATACGCCACTGAGGTCACATGACTAGGTTTCACAGTCCGCCTCAGCCTGTTCCTTGCACAGCTCTGTGGATCAGTATGAAAGCTAATCTATTTCTTTAGGGCAGTGTCCTTCTTCAGGCCAGTTACTCCAGGGAAGAGTTTCTTATTCTAGTCCAATATTTACTTCTCTCTCTTGCCCTCTCTCTCCTCTCCCTCTCTTCTCCCTCTCCAATAAATGTCATGTGGTCTGGACACATCATACTTGGTAAACAATTAACAGCGTGATTTTGAAAGCTATTCATTCATGTAAAAGTGGCAGTGTCTTTTGCCACCATGATTGAGGGTAGAACGGTCAGTTATTACTGAGACCCTCTTGTCAAAGACACAATGAATCGGAATATATTTCAAGCATGTCCCAAGTCTAATTTCCTTGCATAATAAATCTATCAAGTTATTAGATTCATTTGGAGACGAATAGTTTCATTTAACTGATTTATAATGCAGTCTAACATTGAGGATGTCAGTAACTTACACTAATAAGCTAGATCAGTGTATGCCGCAAAAAATTATCACTCATTAATGTCAGAATAACGGAATGCACAACCAGACAGGGCAGCTGAGAAATTAAAGGCAGTGAATCTGCCGCAAGCATTGAATATTGAAGAAGATTGACATCAGCTCTTCACCTGTTCTCCTGCTTCACCTATATGCTGCATAATATGCAGGCCTAGAAGAAATCACTAGTAAAGTAGTTGCTAAGAAAAATCGTAACAAGTCAGGGCTGATTCTTTTCATACTGCAACAGGCATATGGAAGAGAGAAAACAGGTAAAATCTTTATCTTTTTTTATTTTTTATATAATATTTCAACAGCATCATTGTTATATAACGGTTTTTCTGTGTCTGTTGTCTGCACTGAGCTCAATCAAGAAACAGGACGGCTTTGCAGCCTGACACTTCTGCTCTGGCAGGGAGAGAATACAAGCAAATAATTATAACGACGTATGGCTACAGCATTGTAATAATTCAAGGTCAGGGATTCAGATTATTGCACATGCCAATAGATGACTGGTCGTCTTTAACTCGATTTAAAGGCCCACTATAGTGAAAAATATTGTATTCTGGTATCTGTGTGTGGATAATATCTGTAATGATAGTATTCAGTATATGATTGGTCTTACAGGCCCACTGTTGCTCGAAATATTGTATTCTGGTAACTATGTGTTGTTAAGACTTTAATGATAGTATTTGATATATGAAATCTGTTTTCAAAAAAGACCAGTACAGGGTTTGGAACAAACCACATACACTACACTGGAGTGCTAAAAAACAGAAGTAATACCTCCTATCCTTTACAGCCAAGGAAACTGCCACCTTAGCCATTATTCAATCTGCAGTTGCTTAAGTGTGACTAAACCCAGTAATATGAAAAGCTGCTGCTGTCCCGCAGGGGGGTATGGCTTGTGGCAGCTGCTGGCTGTCCTCCAGGGCAGGTACTGCTGACGGGAATTGCTGGCTGGTACTGATGGTGGGTACTGCTGGCTGGTACTGCCGGTGAGTACTACTGGGGGGTATCCCTGGTGGGTGCTGTCCCAGATCACAAGTTCCCGACCTGCCACCCCAGAGCATCAGTGTGACTGGCGCATGCGGCTGCAGTAGAGAGCAGAGCCAATGCTTTGTGTATTGCGCCAGCAACTGTCACAGGCAGAGTACATTTGGTATCACCCTGCCTGTGAAAGGAGCCAGCGCTATATAGGGAGTATCGGCTCTGTTTCCTCTAGCCAGGTTCATTCTTCACACTGATGCGCATTGATGGCGGTTCGGGAACCTGCGATCTGCATTTGCCATCCAAGAGCAGGAGGTGGCGGGCCACATCAGAGGGCACCGCGAGCCAGCGGCTGGGCACCCCTGATCTAGATACTATGCCTGTTCTATTAGGTTATACGTTTGTGTCCTTCCTCGTCTCTCTTTTCCGTGATGCCAGTTGGATATGAACATTTCTGGTCTTTGGTTTTTGGTACTTCATATGGTCATTTGCCTTAAAGTGTTACTAAACCCACAACAGTAAAATCAGTCTGTACAGTATCTCACAAAAGTGAGTACACCCCTCACATTTTTGTAAATATTTTATTACATCTTTTCCTGTGACAACACTGAAGAAATGACACTTTGCTACAATGTAAAGTAGTGAGTGTACAGCTTGTATAACAGTGTAAATTTGCTGTCCCCTCTAAATAATTCAACACACAGTCATTAATGTCTAAAGCACTGGCAACAAAAGTGAGTACACTCCTAAGTGAAAATGTCCAAATTGGGCCCAAAGGGTCAATATTTTGTGTGGCCACCACTATTTTCCAGCACTGCCTTAACCCTCTTGGGCATGGAATTCACCAGAGCTTCACAGGTTGCCACTGGAGTCCTCTTCCACTCCTCCATGATGACTTCACGGAGCTGGTGAATGTTAGAGACCCTGCGCTCTTCCACCTTCCGTTTGAGGATGCCCCACAGATGCACAATGGGGTTTAGGTCTGGAGACATGCTTGGCCAGTCCATCACCTTTTCCTGCAAGCCATGGTTTGCAGGAAAGAAAATTTTTGATTGCCCCATCAACACAGTCAGCTGTCCCCGTCAGGAGAACACAATAATTACCGCTAGTGGCTATAATAACCTCTAGCAATAATCGCATGTAAAATCTGACAGGCTGGTTTTACCCAAGCTGATCAATCACTTGGGTAAATTAAGCCTGTCTATACATGCTTTGAATCTTGTCCAATCTCTTCTGAACTGATTTGAACCATTTATGACCGGCTTTAAACAGCTGTAATCTGTTGTCTCCATGTGGTACCATAACAGTCCCATTGTTACCACTCCCCTCCTTTTCTTTTTAGTTTAAGAGGTTTGGAGGTGGTTTCCCTTCTTTGTGAAAAGCCTTCCTTTGCAATGGGGCTGTGCTCACACTGCAAGGGTTAGCTAGTTTATGTATAGGGGATGATCAAAGCACTTTTACTTAATTGATCCTCTGGTCTCCAGGCTAAAGGTGCTCCATTATGTTCAGACAGTGAACTGTCCCTTACATCCTTATGTACAATACAGGGATATGGTCTCTGCATTGGTATTGATGGCTTCAGGGGCATCTGACCGCTGAAATGCAGGGGAGAAGACGCTACAGGGACTGGTCTTGCAGCATAGAGGAGCCTGCAGAGGCAGAAAAGCGAGTAAGTAAAACTGCTTTACCTGGTCCCCCAAACATAAACAGGATGTGAACGCTTGCATTACGAGGATAGCCCCACTGCAAGGGAGGACTTTTATCTTTTCTGGGGTTCAGATTTAGGGGCTGTTCACACTTGAGCGGCGCGACTTGCCAGGGCGAAGCAAGTCTCCCCGCTCGAGGCGTACTCAGCGCGGCTTGCCAGGAGACTTCTATCATAAAAGTCAATGCAAGTCGCGCTGAGATCGCCCCGAAAATAGTGCAGGAACTATTTTTCTAAGTCGGAGCGTAGCGATTTGCTCCTAATAGAACGGTTCCATTGCACAGCATTGAGGCGACTTGTCAGGCGACTTAAATCGCCTGACAAGTCGCCTAGATGTGAACGGGCCCTAAAGGAGAAAAGTGACCACACTTTTTTTTTATAATAAATCTTTATTGAAACATTTTTATCATTTTATAAGCTTACAACAGCAGTGAGGACAATGAGAAAGAATAATTCAGTATCTGGTATTCCAACAATTTATCACTGCACAACAATATCCAGTTTACAAATATTCTCGTATTTTCCTCTAAGAATCCAGCAGCTCCCATGACCTAAATCTTTGGGGACACAAGAATGAAGAAGGGAAGGGAAGGGAAAAAAGAAAAAAAAAAGTACCTCTAACAAGGGACCGCACTTGTTAGAGGTACTTGAGAGAGATTCTAGACCAGGGATAAGCAATTAGCGGACCTCCAGCTGTTGCAAAACTACAAGTCCCATCATGCCTCTGCCTCTGGGTGTCACGCTTGTGGTTGTCAGAGTCTTGCTATACCTCATGGGACTTGTAGTTCTGAAACATCTGTAGGTCCGTTAATTGCATATCCCTGTTCTAGACCTTTCCCGTTTTGCCTAAAATAGCTGTCAGAGGAACAGGTGTAACCTATAGGAAGATTCTCTTTACCAATGAGTTCAATACAACCTCGCAGAGGTTCCAACCATTCCTGCTTCTGGCCAAAACTAGTAAAAATGGTTGTGGTTGGACTTCTTCAAGTCATAACAACAAACCAATAAAAACTGCCACATAACAAAACAGAATATGATATACAACTATCAAGAAAAAAAAGATGCATATTTATTACAACTATATGTCAACATTTATCTTGTATATAAAATAAAAACAATTAAAATGCCTTGTCCTCCTGTTCACAGCTGTGAATATGTATGATATGATTATAATTAAAACTATAATAATAACCTAAATATATATAAACTGTAAAGTCCACTCACCGCTATTACCGTCAATAACTGGCTGTCAAAATGACAGCCTGAAATTGCTGAGTATTACAGGATGTCAAAATGCCTTCTGCTCCTGTGTAAAATGACCCATGCAGATAGTCTGCAAGTGTCATTGAATAAAACAGTGTATTGTTATATGACATCAGTAAGAGCAACCTAATAAGTAATAAAAAAGATATATAATTAACTCCTTCTTACCCTGCTCTCTTTTTTGTTATTTTTTCACACATAAAAACACACAAAATTGAACAAATGTTATCATTTTAGATTGGGTTATAATGTTTATGTTTAAATGAAGATAATCAAGTACGTGGGGAAAATTAATTATTTGTAGACATGTGCACAGCCGAAAAAAAAAAAATTTCGGGTTTTTTTTTTTTCTGTTTTCGTTTTTTTTGGGGTTTTTTTCTTTTTTTTTCAGTTTTTCGGATTTTTCGTTCTGATCGAAATTCATTATTATTCGAATTAGGTTTGTTTTATTCGTATAGATGCGGTATTCGTTATCAGTAATTCGGGAATTCGGAAAAATTTGAATTCAGTTTGTTCCATTCATATAGATGCAGTATTCGTTATTTTCAGTAATTCGTGAATTTGGAAATATATAAATTCAGTTCGTTCTATTCGTATAGATGCGGTATTCGTTATTATCGGAAATTCAGGAAAATTTGAATTTGGTTCGGTCCGTTCGTATAGATGTGGTATTCGTTATTATCGGAAATTCGGAAAAATTTGAGTTTGGTTCGGTCCGTTCGTATAGATGCGGTATTCGTTATTATCAGAAATTCAGGAAAATTTGAGTTTGGTTCGGTCCGTTCGTATAGATGCGGTATTCGTTATTATCGGAAATTCAGGAAAATTTTAATTCGGTTTGGTCCGTTCGTATAAATGCGGTATTCGTTATTATCGGAAATTCGGAAAAATTTGAGTTTGGTTCGGTCCGTTCGTATAGATGCGGTATTCGTTATTATCAGAAATTCAGGAAAATTTGAATTTGTTTCGGTCCGTTCGTATAGATGCGGTATTCGTTATTATCGGAAATTCTGAAAAATTTGAGTTCGGTTCGCTCGTATAGATGCGGTATTCGTTATTATCGGAAATTCAGGAAAATTTGAATTTGGTTCGGTCCGTTCGTATAGATGCGGTATTCGTTATTATCGGAAATTCTGAAAAATTTGAGTTTGGTTCGTTCGTATAGATGCGGTATTCGTTATTATCAGGAATTCTGAGAAATTCGTTCACTAACTGACAGACAAATTTGAAAGGAAATGCCAATACCTAATTTAATAGTTTATAACTATTATTATAGTTTTTATTATTATTTATTATTAATAAATAATAATAATAAAACTATAATAATGGTTAATAATGCATTACGTTCACTAACAGCCAAATTTGAAAGGAAATTCCAATACCTACCTATAATTTAATAGTTTATAACTATTATTGTAGTTTTTATTATTCTTCTTCTTATTTTTATTATTATTAATAATAATAAATATTAATTATAAAAAAATATAATAATGGTTATAAACTATTCAATTATAGGTAGGTATTGGAGTTTCCTTTCAAATTATATTGTTATTACTATTATAATAGAAATTATCCAAATGTTTTTTGCTTAGAATTTTCTGATTTCCGTTCTTTATTTCGGATTGCCATTATTTTGTATTTTCGTTCTTATTTTCAGATTTCCGTTCCTTTGAATATTCAGATTTTCGTTCTTTCGGATTTTTATTCTTTTGTATTTTCGGATTTTCGTTCTTATTTTCGTTCTTTTGAATCTTTGGATTTTAGTTCTTACTTTTTGTATTTTCGTTCTTTCAAATTTTCAGATTTTCGTCATTTCGAATTTTCTGATTTTGGAATTACGGATTTTTGTTCGTTCTGATTTTCTAATTTTGGATTTTCATTCATTCGGATTTTTGAATTTTAGATTTTTGTTCATTTGGATTTTCGAATTTTCATTCATCAGGATTTTTGAATTTCGGATTTTTGTTTTTTCCGATTTTAATTCTTTTAAAAAATTCGGATTTTCATCCTTTCTGATTTTCATTCTTTTGAATTTTCGGATTTTTGTTCTTTCAAATTTTTGGGTTTTAGTTCTTTTCAGATTTTCATTGTTTCGAATATTCGGATTTTTGAATTTCAGATTTTCGCTCATTTGGATTTTTGAATTTTGGATTTTTGTTCATCCGGACTTTTGAATTTCGGATTTTGTTTTTTTCAATTTTTTCTTTTCAAAAATTCGGATTTTCGTTCATACTTTTGGATTTTCATTCTTTTGCATTTTCAGATTCTCGTTCTTTCTTTTGGATTTTTGTTCTTTCAAATGTTGAATGTTCGTTCTTATTTTTGGATTCTTGTTATTTCGCATTTTTGGATTTTGGAATTTCAGATTTTCGTTCATTCGGCTTTTGGAATTTTGGATTTTTGTTCATTCAGCTTTTGGAATTTTGGATTTTCGTTCTTTCGGATTTTCGCTCTTTTGAATTTTCAGATTGTCGTTCTTTCTTTCGTATTTTCGTTCTTTCGAATTTTTGTTATTTTGAATATTAGGATTTTGGCTTTTTTTTTCCGGTTTTCGTAGTTTTCAAAAATTATTTTTTTTGAAAAATTCGGGAAACGGATTTTCATTATTTGGACGTTGCCAAATTAACAAAAATTCTGAAGTTTGATGAAAAACGAATGCGTAACGAAACGAATTGCACATGGCTAATTATTTGATCCCCTGCAGATTTTGTAGGTTTGCCCACTTACAAATAAATCAAAGGTCTATAATGTTTATCATAGGTGTATTTTAAATGATAGACAGAATATCAACCAAAAATCTAGAAAAAAAACCCATTAAGTTGCAGTTCAGTGAGTAAAATAAGTATTTTATCCCTAAGGCCTCATACGCACGTGCGAGGCCTTTGGAATTTCAGAAAATCTGATAGCCATACAGTGGCTCTGGCCTCAGCTGGGAAAAAAGAATATTTAATTACAGACAGAGCCATGCACGCCACGTGGTTGAGTGTGCGTTTGGGGTCTGCACAGCAAAATGGCTTGCTTTGCTGTCCGCTATGCAACTTGACGTGGAAAACGCAGTAAGGGTGGTCCTGGCATGTTGTGTGCTACACAATTTTTTAAGAAATCATGACAGCAGTAATGTGGAACCCGAGCCAAGCAACCCAAGCCATCGGGTACAATTTATGGACCTTCGCACAACTGCACGGATCATGACGATCTGAAATTATTTTGCATCCTTTTTTGTATCACCGCATGGAGAGGTGGCATGGCAAGAAAATCATATCTAAAAAATTTTCAAGAATCATCTTTTCTACTCTGTAAACATTTATTTTAATAAAAATATCATATTCAATTTAATTCTTTTTGTGTCCATGTTTCCTCAATTGTTTTACAAGTACTTTTCATTCTGCATGGGACAAATGGATGCTGAGCTCATTTATGAGCTCAGCATTCGTTTGCCCCATGCAGAATGCAAATCCACACTCATTCATCATTGGACAATGGGATGCTGAGCTCATATATGAGCTCGGTATCCGTTTGTCCCATGCAGGATGAAAATTAATAATAACTCCAAAACAATATTTCTTGAATCCCCAAAATTTTTTTATTTATAAATCATGGTAGGTTGGCTGAGATCCATGGGGATATGGGGATTGTGCGGGGGGGGGGGGGGGGGAGTGGGGCTGGTGCTCCCGGTATTACGGAGCTTGGGGTGGAGGTGGACAGTCTACATAAAATTGGGGAGGATGTGGGTTCTGGGGCATGGCGGGTGGTGGCTGGTGCTGAGGAGGGGGCTGGTAGAGAGAGGGGGGTCGTAGCACTGCTGAGCTAATAGAGGACATTGGGGGAACGGGAAATGAAGGGTATGGATCAGTTGAAGGAGTATTTCTCCTCTTATACTCCGTACATACTTCATTCAACTGATCCATAGACTCCATCCGATGTTCTTCCCCAACGTCCTCTATTTTATGATAGAGAAAGCGACAGAAAGAGGCAGTTCTGTTTCTCGGGTCCAAAAAAGGATATAGGCTCCGCCTCTCCTCTCGCACCTCGCTCAGCAGTGCTAGGAGCCTATCCTCTCCCTCCGAGTCTAAGACCGTGCCATTCCTCTGTCGCTGGCCACGCCCAGGGCCGAGTACACGGAGGCGAGTGGGCACCTCCCCGTGATCCTGGCTGCCGCTTGGTGCCTGCAAAAAAAAAATCTAGATTGGTATGCAGTTACATAGAAAAACAGACATTGCGATGGTCATGCACATGGGCGGAGACTTACCTCAGGTGTTAAAATATAAAACAATAGAGGCACTGGCGCTGCCGAATATCACTAAAGAACAGTGCAATATGAAATAGTGCAGTAAAAAATGAATAAATGAAAGAAGCCACCTTTAAAATTGCTGGTGATCTGGGTGTGAGCTGTCTTGTGTTAACAAGCCCAGCCCTATGTCTCCTTACCGCGATCCTTGCCGCGATCCGCGCCCATGTAAAGAAATGGAAATTGCATACAATGAATATACGTATAAGAATACAGCACTAAAAGTGCCTCCGTGACTTACACTTGAAGTGAAGTCAGACGAGCGTTCTTGTGCCACCGTGCAGTGGCCAGTCAAGGCGATCTCCGTGCGTCTGATGACGAAACGCGTAAGGGGGAGCCTGAGACGTCAGTACGCTCACCCACTCATTCGGCTACAACCGCACGGAGATTGCCTTGACTGGCCACCGCACGGTGACACAAGAACGCTCGTCTGACTTCACTTCAAGTGTAAGTCACGGAGGCACTTTTAGTGCTGTATTCTTCTACATATATTCATTGTATGCAATTTCCATTTCTTTACATGGGCGCGGATCATGGCAAGGATCGCGGTAAGGAGACATAGGGCTATGCTTGTTAACACAAGACAGCTCACACCCAGATCACCAGCAATTTTAAAGGTGGCTTCTTTCATTTATTCATTTTTTACTGCACTATTTCATATTGCACTGTTCTTTAGTGATATTCGGCAGCGCCAGTGCCTCTATTGTTTTATATTTTAATTTCAACACTCCTTAATTGATCTCACTCAGTTTAGTCCACTCGATTGGAAGTGGTTTACATTTACACACACACTATTCTCACACAGGTTTGAAAGATCTTCACATTTTTTCAGTGCTTGTCTAGCTTCACTTAAGTTGAGAAGCGCCAATCTGTAATTTTTTCTGTTTACCTCAGGTGTTGGCTCCATGGCAGGGCAGGCAACATCACCGCCAGGGGGGGAACCCCGTGCAGCGGTGTACGCAGCGCTGGTAGAGGGTCTGTCCACCTCCTGCTCCGTCTCCGATTCAGGGTCTAGCTCCGGCTCCCGCTGCCTTTTTTTCCCCGATATATTGGAGGTTGTTCTAAAAGAAAATAAAATTAATGAAAATAAATTGTTCTAATAAAAAAGAAAAAAAGAATAATTTAGCTAAACTCACTCTCTGCTACTATTTAGTATGGATTGCCGCACGAACAGCAGATTTCTGGCATGAATATGGGGCTTCTTGGCAGGTGCAGCTGCCCCTGACGTGGAAGCTCTCTCCTCATTTGTGATGTCTCTACGGACAGAGACTGCCACCGCTTTTGCAACTTCTTTCCTAATATGAGAAAAAAAAAAGTAAGTGTTCTGCATTACACTAAACACATTACTATACAGAACCGGCATTAAAAATGTACTTACTGTTTTCCTGCTGCACCATCAGGGTCATGCTTTCCCAGCCAGGTAACAAAGACACGCAGATTTCGGTCCACAACTTTATCTTCAGGAGGTGGTCACCATAGTTCGGGTGACTCACCTCCCAAAGTGCAGGGTGGGCCTCCACTGCAGCAATTAATGCTGTCTGGATCACTACTGCAGCCATTTTATCCTTCTCCTTCCCCTAGACGACCCATAATTCCCCTGGGGTGCAAAGGAGCTTTGGGTAATTTTTGTACAGGAATTTCCTGTGTTTGTTTAATAAATTGACCAATGACATTTTTTTTTAAAAAAAACGCCGGTACAGCGTTAGTAAGCGTTTTTCCGATTAGCGTCAAAAAACGCCAAATCGCTACAGAACGCAATGGCCCCGCGTTCTAGAAACAGCTCACTAACGCCGACGCCCTCTACTGCTCAAAAACGTCTGCGCTTTTAGAGGGCCATTGAATAACATGGAGAGTTGTAAAAAACGTGGCGTTAAAAAACGCACGTGTGTATGAGGCCTAAGCAAACATTAGATGTTCATTAGCATGACTGTTCATGTGCCTTCTTAAGGAGGGGGACTTGTCGTGTTTGGTGGAAGAAAAATGCTGACTATGACCCTAGGAACACCATCGCTACAGTCAAGCACGGAGGTGGAAACATTCTGTTTTGGAGCTGTTTCTCTGCTAAAGGTACAGACCAACTTTGCTGCATTTAGAGGCCAATGGACGAGAACCTTCTTCCTTCAGCCAGAACACTGAAGATGGGTCATGGATGTTTTTTTCAGCATGACAATGACCCAAAACATACCGCCTAGGCACCAAAGGAGTGGCTCAAGAAGAAGAACATTAAGGTCATGGAGTGGCCTAGCCAGTCTCCAGACCTTAATCCTATAGAAAATTTATGGAGGGAGTTGAAACTTCAAGTTGCCAAGCAACATTAAAGAAACTTTAAGGCTAGGTTCACACCTATGCATTTTGTAGTGCATTTTCAGTTTTGCAGAAACACACTACAGTCCATTTAACATGGTTTCCTATGGGTCACATCTGGGCCAGGGGCCAGGGACTTTATTTTTGGTTTTTGGTTCCTTAGATTTCAATGGATCAAAAACGTGTATTGAAAAATGCAAAATGCAGCTGGAATATGCAAACTGCAACATGCATAGGTGTGAAGGTGTGAACCAGGCCTTAGAGAAGATCTGTAAAGAAGAGTATACCAAAATCCCTCCTTAGATGGGTGCAAACATGGTCACTACCTACTAGAAACATCTTACCTCTGTGCTTGCCAACAAGGGTTTCTCCACCCAAGTACTGAGTCATGTTTTGCTTGGGGATCAAATACTTATTTTACTCATTATAAAATTTGTATCATGTGTTTTTCTGGATTTTTGGTTGACATTCTGTCTATATCGTTTAAAATACATCTACGATAAATATTATAGACCTTAATTTCTTTGTAATTGCACTGTCTCAAAATGTGTCGGTAAAGTTAGCCAGTTCGAGGGAGGTTGCTGGGCAATAGCTATTGGGGGTAATTACTCTTGTATATAACCGCCAGTGGGTCCCCACTAATGGACCTACACCCACAAAATAGCCTGGAAGTACACCTCCTCTGGACCAATGCAACCTCCTGAGCTTTTTCAACTGGATTATCACAAAGCTCTATACACCCTGGATTTGTAGTGGGAATTTAGCCACCTAATTACAGCATAGCTGTGGACACCTGGGACATTGATCCCGCATAAAGCTTACACTGCAATTTTTACTTTTTTTCTTTTTACTTAATTTTCACTGTTTGCTTTCAGTGTTGGTCATCTACAGGAATATCCCTTGGAGTATAACCCCTGGAATTCAATTTGTGGATTATACAAGTTTGCAGTCCATGTTACTTGGATCTTGATAAACCAGAGGTAACTATATTGATAGATATTTTTCATTCCTATATAACATGTGGGACCATTATAATGTTTCTGTGGATATGTGAGGTGGATATTGTTTTTTTTATAAGTGTTGTATGTCTTATGTGGTACCATTTTATATTTTGCAATTCTTTTTGATAACAAAAAAACCCCAAAAAAACTATATTTCTAATTGACCCAGCGAGTTGATAAGTAATTTGTATCATTAGGGATGGTTGAGCCAAATCAGGTTTTTTATTTTAGATTTTTGTGATATGGTCTCTCACCGATAGCTGCCATCCCTTCTGTATCCTTTGAGAAGCTTTAGGCACATTTTTTCCTTATGTATAGATACATGTATATATACTGTACAATTATATATATATACAGGTGGTAGTGTCTTGAGGATCTGTAGCTTTTCTAGTTTGATAAAGTTGGCCACGATACCATCTGTACCAGAAGTATTTATATGCCCCTTTTCTTTTTGGGGTATATTTCCCAAATAATTGTCTGCTCTATGTAATAATTATGGACTTATTACAGTTTTGTTTCCATTTTACATGTGTATGGGTATGTGACTTTTAGTCCTGCCTTACTGGGTTTTATTCTTCTTTTTGCAACAATAAAGCTGCTATCCGTGTTTTTCTTCTTTGTAATTTGCCTATATTTTGCCTTTTCTGCTTCCTTTAACCGGTTCCCCACCGCGCGCCGTGTTTTCACGGCGGCAGTGGGGGAGCGCTGCGTGAATCGCCGTAAATAAGCGGCGATTTGCATTTGGCCACCAGGGGGCGCGCGCCCGCCGCACTCCTGGGGAGTGTGCCCGCGGCTCGGGCGGACCCGATGTCCGCCGGCGAGCCGCGCTGAGCGGCTACAGAGAAAGAACGGGGAACCGCCGATGTAAACACGGCGGTTCCCCGCCCTGTCAGTGGGGCATGAGAGATCTACTGATCCCTGTCACTGGGATCAGTTAGATCTCTCATGCCCATGTTAGCCCAACCCCCCCACAGTAAGAACACACCCAGGGAACACTATTAACCCCTTCACTGCCCCCTGCAGGTTAACCCCTTCATTGCCAATGACATTTATACAGTAATCAGTGGACATTTAAATTTCTGATCGCTGAATAAATGTCATTGGTCCCAAAAAAGTGTCAAAATGTTCCGACATGTCCGCCCCAATATCGCATTACCACTAAAAATCGCAGATCGCCCGCATTACTAGTAAAAAATTAAAAAAAAATAAAAACCCCAGAAATGAATTCTCACCATCCGTAAACGCGGCCACTTTTGCGCAAACCAATCAATAAACGCCGATTGCAATTTTTTTTATCGCAAATATGAGGAATTATATAAATCGGCCAAAAACGGTGAAAAAAATTTTTTTTTATATTTTTTTTTTTTATTTGAATTTTAGCAAAAAGTAAGGAATTTGTTTTTTTTTGCAAAATGGTCGCTCTTCTTTTGTTTATAGCGGCGATCAGAAATGACGCAGAGGCGATCAAATACCACCAAAAGAAAGCTCTATTTGTGGGAAAAAAAGGACGCAAATTTTGTTTGGGTACAACGCGGCACGACCACGCAATTGTCAGTTTAAGCGACGCAGCGCCGAATCGCAAAAAGTGCTCCGGTCCTAAAGTGGGAAATTCTTCCGGGGCTGAAGTGGTTAAACCCCTCATTTAGCCTACTTATGAAATTTCTAAAGTCTTTCCTCTTTCATTACAAACCTTATATAAACCCAGTGCAGCATCAATGGGTCTAATTTCTTCTCTATGCATTTCAGGCTAAATATGGCTGTGGGAGGGTCCAACTGGGGGCTTTATAAAGCTTCCTGAAAACATCACAGCACAATGCCTAAGTACTCTTCTCAAGAGGCAGTGGAGTTTTTATGTTTAACAGCATTCATTAATAAAATGGCTTGTGTGGTAGTTTTATACTGTATGTTTAAAGCGAAAATTAAGTCTTCCTTTAAAGTTGTATCCTACAGGAAGCTCTACTTGCAACCAAGCATTTAATATAGTACTTTTGTTTGTTGTAACATTAGTCAGTATTTTCACTGAAGGTTATTGCAGTACAAAATCTAGCAGACCTATTGATTGGTGAAGAGTTATAGATATGCCATAGGCTAAGACACGTCGTAAATCAAGAGATTTCTTCAACGATTAAATTATTGTTCACAGTGCTTGCATACTTGCCAGTTTCCCACGTGTGTACCCTGCCAAGGTAATACACGTAATCCATGAATTAGGAATCAATATCCACAAAAAGTGTAGAATAATAGTACAAAACAAATTTACATTTAATTCAAAAGCCTAGATATCATAGGAGAAAAAGTAGATTTTAAATATTTGCACATAAATATTACATCTCACTTAAGAGCATAAATATTACATTTTTGACCACAGGAAATTAATTTAGTGGCACACAATGAGATTATAAACACACAAGCCTGATTAAACTGTTATAGCGGAATCTGCCTTTTGCTCATGTTAAAGGCAATTTCAACTGGTTCATTAAAAGGAAAAAAGAAGATTTGTTGACATGCCTAACTGTATTTTTTATGCTGTTCTGCTGCTGGTTAAAATATATATTGTGGAATTATTTAACTGTACAAAAATAAATTGTAATCTGCAGAAGCCATTGAGCAATTAAAGGTTATGTCCACCCAAGATTGTACACGCTTAAATCTTCTGAAGATCACTGCAGTTTGGTGTGGTGTGAAGCAAGTGTACTGTCATAGTGACTTTAGACATCCTAATCTGCATATTTATTATGGGTAATTAAGGGATTGTATTCAAGGCAGAAGATCAGCATGGCAACCAGGAAACTATCATTTTCAGAAAGGGCATGGCAATGACAGCCTACATATTTATAAAATGGCAGGTTTCCGTCTATAAGGCCACTGTTAATCAGGCCTGCTGGTATCTATGTTTTGTCTCCAGTATCACCTACCCTGCTGCCAACCCCCCAGGGCAGATTGCTGAGGTCAGAGTGGCAAACTAGTGTTGAACTATCTGTAGCTGAAGCCCAGTGAAACATACCAAGATACTATATGACAAATAAGAAATCGGGCAGCTTGTGGTAGCACAATCTACCTACTACATGAATTGTTTTGGATAAATTTACTTTTATCGACCATTACAAAAGAGAAAATTTGAATAATTACGTTTAAAAACTGGCCACATGTTGTCATATTAACCAATTTTAGAGACTAATAGTGGGAGGGTCTTCATGACAGTAGATATAATTTGGCCACATCATTGTTTGATTTTGTTGCTCTGCTAGACCAACTTTTGACTATGCAGGACCAGCTTTTAGTAAACATGCTCACTCCAACATATTCAAAACTTCAGGTAGACATGTAAAGAAGCACCTAAAGGTGTCTGCACCTTTAGCTCACATGCACATTACATTTTTGCTATGGACAGCCTCACTAACCAATAGTTGTGTATAAAAACGAATGGGACCATATGACTCTAGGCACTGAAGCCACTATTTGAATGTTAGAGCTTCCTGGGCTCTGGCCATTCATATGATATTCCTAAGGTATGTAAATATATGTACAGGCACCTTTAGATTTGCCCCTGAGGTTTGAGGTTTGAAGTGAACATTTTCATGTTAAGTTATGACATTATGGAGATCTTCTCAAGCAGCTGTGCTGATGGCGACCTACTTATTATCTGCTGCTTTCCCACTGATTTCTTGCCACTTTGGGTGCCCACAATATTCCTTACCCTCCACTCTACACACGCCATGCTACTTCATATTTCCTTCAGGAGAAACTGATTTTAAGCCACAACTTGAGTAGATTATAAATGTTTTTCTACGTTTTTCATTATTGATTTTGCCATTGCGATTCAGCCTTGTAAAGATTAAATGATTTCTTAGCAAGACAGGCAATTTCCTTACCCAATAAATTCATAATGAGTCGTATGGCCCGATCTTTATCGTTAACAGACCCAAGAGTCCCCAGACTATTGAATACTTATTTCATGTTCATATATTTTATGGATAATCCAGTCTTTATTTAATACTTATTCCTAATGAATAAAAAAATGTGTCTGTGCATTTGTGGCAGCCTATATGTGCATGTGGATTTCTGCAGTCATTTGGATATCAGATATTTTATTAAGCAAAGAAGATCATATGGAATATGCTAATGACAGCTATGGGAACTAAATTTAAGGTACGATAGAAGCTGCGTCTGAGCACAATAAAAAGTTTTGCTGGAGGGAATATGAACAGCTGGACAAAAGAAGCCAGTTTGCAGACAGGTCAGGTTTCTCAGAAATTATGCTCTGATTTTTTAAAGTGTAGATAGAAAATAAATAATTGAGGATACTCCAGTAAGGAACAATTGATGGAGATCTGTATTATAATAAAGGTATGTTAAGATCTGACTTGAAGGATGATATAAAGGTATTGTCCAGGGAATAACTAGCAGGCAGTGCATGGCTGGTGATAAGAAAGACCATGAGCTAAGGGTGCTTGGGTCATAATCATCCCAAGAAAGGATTGAAAGCCAAAGAGAATCAAAGTGTGGGAGGGTCACATGGAGCAAAAAAGCAAAGAATTCTACTAAAAGGTGATTGATGTTTCAACTAGGTTAGATGATGTGATAAATGAATGCAGAGGTTCTTGGATTACATTTTTAAACCATGGCAAATGTGTGGATATTACTGAATTGTAAGGACTGAATAATAGGTTATCAGTATGAAAATTGGCATATTTGGAGTGAAGTAGATAAATGGGGAAACTGGAAATATAGTATACAGTGAGGGAAAAAAGTATTTGATCTCCTGTTGATTTTGTATGTTTGCCCACTGATAAAAAATGATCAGTCTATAATTTTAATGGTAGGTTTATTTTAACAGTGAGAGACAGAATAAAAACAAAGATATCCAGAAAAATGCATTTCAAAAAAGTTATAAATTGATTTGCATTTTAATGACTGAAATAACTATTTGATCCCATAATCAATAAGCAAGATTTCTACCTCCCAGGTGTCTTCTATGCAGGTAACTAACAAGCTGAGATTAGGAGCACTCTCTTATACCCTATACACACTATCCAACTTTTGTTGTCAGATTTCCTTCAGATTTACCAAAACCACATGCAAGAGCCTGCTTGATTACATACAAATTGAAACTCCTAAGGTTTGACCTTATTATATGGTTTTGGTAAATCTGAAGGAAAAAATATACAGAAAATTGAATAGTGTGTATCCAGCTTTACTCTGCTACCTGTATAAAAGACACCTGTCCACAGAAAAAATCAATCATTCAAGTTCCAATATCTCCACCATGGCTAAGACCAAAGAGCTGTCCAAGGATGTCAGGGACAATATTGTAGACCTACACAAGGCCAGAATGGGCTACAAGACCATCACCAAGCAGATTGGTGAGAGGGTGACAACAGTTGGTGTACTTATTCGCAAATGGAAGAAACACAAAATAGCTGTCAATCTCCCTTGGTCTGGGGCTCCATGCAAGATCGCACCTCGTGAAGTTTCAATGATCATGAGAACAGTGAGGAATCATCCCAGAATTACAAGGGAGAATCTTGTCAATGATCTCCAGGCAGCTAGAATCATAGCCAACAAGAAAACATTTGGTAACACACTATGCCATGAAGGGCTGAAATCCCGCAGCGCCTGCAAGGTCCCCCTGCTCTAGAAAGCACATGTACAGGCCCATTTAAAGTTTGCTAATGAACATCTGAATGATTCAGAGGAGAACTGGATGAAAGTGTTGTGGTCAGATGAGACTAAAATCAAGCTGTTTGGCATCAACTGAACTTGCCGTGTTTGGAGGAGGAGGAATGCTGCCTATGACCCCAAGAACACCATCCCCACTGTCAAACATGGAGGTGGAAGCATTATGCTTTGGGGGTGTTTTTCAGCTATGGGTACAGGACAACTTCACCGCATCAAAGGGATGGTGGACGGGGCCATGTACCATCAAATCTTGGGTGAGAACCTCCTTCCCTCAGCCAGGGCATTGAAAATGGGTCGTGGATGGGTATTCCAGCATGACGATGACCCAAAACACACGGCCAAGGCAACAAAGGAGTGGCTCAAGAAGAAGCACATTAAGGTCCTGGAATGGCCTAGCCAGTCTCCAGACCTTAGTCTCATAGAAAATATGTGGAGGGAGCTGAAAGTTCGAGTTACCAAACATCAGCCTCAAAACCTTAATGACTTGGAGAGGATCTGCAAAGAAGAGTGGGACAAAATCCCTCCTGAGATGTGTGCAAACCTGGTGGCCAACTATAAGAAACGTCTGACCTCTGTGATTGCCAACAATGGTTTTGCCACCAAGTACCAAGATTTTTTGTTTTTATTCTGTCTCACACTGTGAAAATAAACCTACCATTAAAATTATAGACTGATCATTTCTTTGTCGCACGCTCACTGTGTTCGGGGGGGGGCCAGGGAGCGGGTAGGGCAGACTCGATCGCCACCGGCTATCCGCGATGGCCCCCCGCAGTGATGGAGGTCTGTGTAAGTAAACACGGATCTCCGCTCTGTTAGAGGGGAAAGGGCTGTGATGACAGGCTTCCTGTATATGGAAGCCGTGATCACTCTCTTCCCCCAGCCAGGCCAGCCCACATAGAGTTAGAACACGCCCAGGGAACACAGTTAACCCTTAGAGCACCCCCTCCAGGTTAACCCCTTCACTGCCAATGGCATTTACACAGTAATCAGTGCATTTTTATAGCACTGATCACTGTATAAATGCCAATGGTCCCAAAAAAGTGTCAAAATGGTCCGACATGTCCGCTGCAATATTGCAGTACCGCTAAAAATTGCAGATCGCTCCCATTACTAGTAAAAATAAATAAAAAGCCAAGAAATTAACTCTCATCATCCGTAAACGCGGCAACTTTTGCGCAAACCAATCAAACGCCGATTTCGATTTTTTTTTTTTACTAAAAATATGAGGAAGAATATAAATGGGCCAAAACCGATGGAAAAAATGTTTTTTATATTTTTTTTGGATTTGTATTTTAGCAAAAAGTAAGAAATTAGTTTTTTTTTGCAAAATTGTCGCTCTTCTTTTGTTTATTGCGGTGATCAGAAATGACGCAGAGGTGATCAAATATCACCAAAAGAAAGCGCTATTTGTGGGAAAAAAAGGACGCAAATTTTGTTTGGGTACAACGTTGCACGACTGCGCAATTGTCAGTTAAAGCGGCGCAGTGCCGAATCGCAAAAAGTTCTCTGGTCCTAAAGTGGGAAATCCTTCCGGGGCTGAAGTAGTTAAAGGAAAGGGACATTCAGGACAGGTTAGATGGATAGAGTGCCGGGTGAAACAGGATAAAGAGAAATATTTGCTTGGTGAGAAAATTGCACACCAACAGATAAATTAATAAGAAATGAAACCAAAGATAGATGTTTAGCACGGTGTGTAATTGGCTGAATAATCATACAGAGAGTAAATGTAACTTGAAGTTTGCTAAACAATTGCAAAGTTCAAATCAATAATGCAAATAGCATACATACACTGCCATGTCTCTGTGACTCAGGGTAACATGGGACTGCATAGCATAGTCTTTATAGAACTATAAAACAACAATCACTATTTCAGTAAAACAGCTCCGAACAGAATAGATAGATTTGATTATCCTTAACCACTTGCGGACTCCCTGGCCGCAATGTACTGCAGAGGGGCGGCCTGTACAGGCAAAGCAGCGTACTGGTATGTCGCCGCCTGTTTCTGGGTTTAGAGCGGGCGCATGCATGCCCACCCGCTAAAACCCACTGTGATTGTACACAGCGGGAGTCTGTCAGTAGGTCTTGGCCAGTGATTCATGATAAGGACATGCTGATCGGCTGTGTCCAATCCCAGCCCAGAGCTCTGTGTTGAATAAGGAACGACTGCACCTCAAAGGAAGTCCGAAAAAGTATCTTAGTTTATTGGAGCATGGCATGGTACAGGATTAACCAGGTCAAAGGCGGACGCGTTTCACACTTAACAGTGGCAATGAATAAGCACTGTTAAGTGTGAAACGCGTCTGCCTTTGACCTGGTTCATCCTGTACCATGCCATTTGATGCTTCAATAAACTAAAATACTTTCCTTTGGGGTGCAGTTGTTCCTTATTCTACATTGCCAGATGGAGACGAGCCGTGGCTAGCACTCATTGGGGTCCGCCCTGCCAGAACCCATTCTCCTGGAGCAGCAGTACTTACCTTTCTACAGAGCTCTGTGTTGACAAACTCTCTGTTTCTTATCCCATCTATTAGTGTCACTGGTGATGTTAGTGGCAGTTAGTAATTTCCCCCCTCCAGCATCAGTTAGTGTCAGATTGTCTGTCACAGTCCCATTATAAGTCTCTGATCACTGCCATTAGTAGCATGAAAAAATAAAATTCCAGTATATATATGATAGTTTGTAGACGCTATAACTTTTATGCAAACGAATTAATATGCCCTTATTGGGATTTTTGTTACCAAAGACGTAGCAGAATACATTTTGGCCAAAATTTATGAAGAAATGAGATTTTTTTGGATATGTTTTATAGCAGAAAGTAAAAATATGTTTTTTTTGTTTTTTTTATCTTGATATATTAAAAAATAAAACATTGGTGATCAAATACCACCAAAAGAAAGCTCTATTAGTGTGAAAAAATGATATAAATCTAATTTGGGAACAGCATTGCATGAGCGTGCAATTACCAGTTAAAGTAGCGCAGTACTAAATAGCAAAAAAATGGCCTGGTCATGAAGGGGGTAAAACTTTTCTGAGCTGAGGAGGTTATAGACAGTATCCCACTCAGTGTAGAACAGCTGAAGGAATCCAAGCCCCGAGTACAGGGGGGGGGGGCAATCCTACTGGATTTAGAGACATAAGATTGTCTTTTTTTTTAATAGGCTCTTTGCTGGCTGCTCATAGGCCTGTTTTGACTGTGGAGGGCCTCTCACCTGGTTGCAGATCAACTGCCCAGCCACCTCTGCCCCATCTGGTGCAAACTCTCTGAGCTGCTGAGGGGGGAAGCAGAGAAACATATTTTCTCCTACGTTCACTGACAGACGCAGCTCTTCGTGACATGTGGGGGGTTTATGCTTGTCCAACTAGGAGTTAACTAGGCAGGGAAAAGAACAAGCTGGCCCCTCCCACGGGGCCGTCCTCTCTTCCCACATAAACCCCCCACCCTGCATAGCTCTTCAGTTTTAATGTTTAGTTTGCAAGGAGTTGACCCAGCTCCCTTAGGGGATTTGTGGTCCTGATTGAGACCGTTTCTTTTTATTTTGTTTTTTAATCA